>WEIV01000925.1:9663-68973 GCA_013390005.1 Calyptomena viridis
TTTCTTAAAAAGAGAGATGGGAAAAGAAAACCAGCCCAATTCAGGATTTCGTTGAAGAACAGAAACTGTGGTACAGTAAATGTTTACACACTTCCACATCTTCCAGTTTCTACTATTACTTGGAGCTGCATTCTGTATCTCTGAAAGCATGCATTACTTCTTTGAATAAACAGAAACTACATACAATGTACTGAAGAGATGAAGTCCAAACTTTGGTTATTATTAAGATCAACAGTTTTTAAATTCAGGTTCCCTTTTTTTTTCCCATGGACATCTGAGCTCAGAATTCTTTGGAGGACCTGGTTGCCTGTGTTGAGGAACTATTTGTGGAAAGACCTCATTTCCCTGAGGAAAAGCAAACCTACATTTCCTCCATAGAACATATTCTTTAAACCAGCACACCAGACAACCACAGAGATCTCGAGGACCTACAGGTCTCACTGTGATGTGTACAAAGAGGTTTCTGCTCCACTGGCTGCAGGCACTTTGGGTATTTCTCTCATGGGCTGTTTTGCCCCTGATGCCTGTTGTTACTCAACCCCACTCCCTATCCCCAACTATTCTGTCAAAAGCCCTTCTCAGTGAAGGTCCAAATCCATGCTGGGGAAATTTAAGAAAAGACTGCGATTTCACAGGCTTTAGGATGTCATTCATTCATGTGTCCTCAATTTAATAAAGACAAGTTCTAAAAAGTTCAGATGCTTATCTCTGCAAATTAAAAAGGTTACAGCACTTGTTGAGGCATTATTTTATAAATATTCTTCTAGCAGTGTTCACTGAGCACCCTACTGATGAACTGATTTCTTCACTTTCTCTGTCTGAGAAATGCCAAATTGCCTGATATAAACACTGGAGACCCATTAATTTCTAAGAAATTATACTAACTTTAGAGAGAAAGCTTGGATAAATAGGTTCTTATATTGAAAAGACTTTTTCTATGTTCTGCCCCTCACACACTTCAAGGTAACTGGTGGCATTGCCAACCCACTCATTCTGCAAGTAGCTGGACTGAGCTCCCTGAGAGCAAGTCAAAGGCTAAAATTGCCAGAACCTGTCTCCTTGTAAATTCTCTTCCACTTTTATCACCTTGGAAGAATCACAGACTACAACCAACATGGAAGTAAGTTCAAAATTTAAACCTCAGGCATCTATAATGGTATTTAAAATTTCTTCCCACCCAAACCTTTTCAGAGGTGGTATATACCATAAGCCTACATGTACTTTGAGAGGGAGCCTCAGCCTCTCTGAAAGGCAAGGTGGTTACCTACACACACAGTGATGTGATCAAAAAGCAGATGTGAACTAAGGTGTTTTTTTAAACAGAACACTAAAGCAAGAAAAAGGAAATATTTCAGCCTCAAAGATCTACATAAAGATCCTAAATTAATCTTTTTATTATATCTCCGGGATTTAGAATAAAACACATAATTAAACTTCTAAAACTATGTAACAATAACTGCCTTGCAGTTCAGATTAACTGTGGAAATACACAGTTCAAGTTATGGATGTCAACAGACTAAAAGAAGTTAGCAGTGACAATGACATGGTTTAATCTACCTTAATGAACTCTTCAATATTCAGAAATGTGACTATATTGATCATGCAATTCATATGGGATAAAAAGAGGCAATGCACATTTGTGGCCACATTATACCCTCATCACTCCTGACAGCACTCCCAGCTTATTTAAAACAACATTCAAACCACACATTGGTTTCCCTTGTGGCTTAATTCTCATTATTCACTGAACTCCTTTTTACTAGAAACTGACTGAAGAGCCAGATTCTGAGCTCATTGTTTGGTTTTTTGCTGACTGCAATGAACAGCCTTCTGAGTTTCCAAGCCCAGCATTTCTATACACTCAAAACAGTTGCATCCACCAACCAGCAAAATAAAAGGAGGTCAGGGATAGGGAAACAAATGAGTGAAAAGAGTGTGCAGCATGTACTCTTCAGAAAGAACGACACTGAAAATTAATAAAAGACTTGCTCATAGCCTGTTGCAACAAATTACATCAATCAAGCATGTGAGATGTGTGTCCCAAAAGAGAAAAAAATGAGAGGGGAAAAAAAAAAAGAACATTCATGGGTGTATATTTCTCATCTTGAAACAAATGGGCTTGCATGTTACACTCCAACTTGAAAAATCATAATTCTTCACATGAGAAATAAGAACCATGAGCACCAGTAAAAAGAATTTTCAGTCAGAAGAGGTTCATGCTGATGACAATAGCAAGGATACTGTCTTGGGTTTTCTGATGGGTCTCTGTCTTGTTTTTTTTTCTGGTGGATCAAGATAGTGTAATTTGCCAATGGTTCACTAGAAATTACTGTTGTGAGAACCACACTCCTCACTGTTGTGAGGCCAAGTGCCTGAGATGACTGCCACCTATGCCCTCTAAAGCCTGAACTGCTTTGAATCAGAGAGAAAAGTCTGATTACATTATTAAGGCTTCCTCATGGACCTTGTATTTGTGCCAACTCCATGTCTCCAATCCTCCCTAACAAGTTTTCTTCTGACTTTACATTAGCAAGTGTCCTATGCAATGGCTTTGTAACAGACCCATGGAGACACTGTCATACTTTATTTGTGGCTGTAAGTGCAGCTGGTCCACACACTAAAGCTATCTGTCATTTAGCTAGCTCATTTAGCCATGTAATTTTATCACCTTATGAGTTCTTGGTTAAGCTCATGCAGTGGTTTTCAATTTGTGGGACACTTATGCCTCTAGGTCTATATACTACTTCTCCTGGAAAACCACCAAGAAAAACTAGTTTTCTGACAGCTGACTCAAATTTACTCTTAAAGGGCTTCAATGAAAAAAAAATTTAGAGGATAGCAAAATTAGCATGGGCTAAAGCATATGCTCTAATTTTTATTAGTTCTAATTTTGACTTCAAATGGCCAAAAATATAATGTATACTTGATTAATTGCTCCAGTCATTAATTAATTGGTAAAATATGGACTTTGATTCTATTATTTTGAATTCATCTGGTCATTTTTTTTTCATATAAGCAAGTTATCTAACATTTTCTTGGTCAAACATGATGGATTTTTCTTTGGTTTCCCACTGCATATAAGGTTTCCCACACAAATAATTCTGATATATTTTTCTGGCATCCTTGGGAGATCAGAAAATGCCATTGTACTGGGTAACTACACACAGATATAATCCCTGCTTTTCGGGGGCAACTCTTTTAGGGGCAACCTTGGTCTAAAATAGTCCCTGATCAACTGCACTACTTTGAAACCAACTACTTACAGGTTTCATCAGGAACTACTCCATATGCAAAGAAGCCCCATGAAAACAGGTTATGAAGGTATTCTGACAGGCTTGAGTGGTTTTGTTTCTGATTTCTGAAGTTTCTGACTGAGGAAATGCCATATGGAATGTTCTCATTATATATTCCCCTCCCCTAAATTTACAGGTTCTCATGCCAGAAACACACAACTAACTGCCCAGTATTGGCCACCATGCCCTGTATTTTTCAATACTGTCTGTTTGACTTTTGTCTCTTCCTTGCCTTTTTAAATAGGAAAAGCAAGTGGTATTTACTGTCAAGAAACTGAGAGTCTGATTCAGCTCCCACTGAAATTAATGGAAAGACTCCATTTTTGGGGAGGGTGTTCTAGACTTGCAATGGACAGGTTCCTCATGACAAGGAGCTATGTTTATTCCCAATCAGGTATTTTACAGTCAGACAGGTGCAACTATATCTGCACACCTACTGCACCTGATGCAGTAATTCCTGCTTGCTTTGAGAGCAAGACTCAATCCATAGACCACAAGGGTACTAGTCCTTTGGAACAGAGCAAGCAAAAGTTGTAAAAGTCCTAAAAATGCTACTTTTTTCTGGATTAGGCACTTAGCTATGTTGTGTATACTGCACTTCCATCTTTCTTGTCCTATTAAAGTGAACACGCTTTATTGCTTATGTTATGAACTATCTGATAGTACATACACAGGGTGAGAAATACAGTTGAACTAGCCTTACAAAATCAACTTTAATATTGACAGATTTCAAGGTTGCTTTTTTTGGTTCAGGATGTTATTTTATTTTATTTTCACTTTTGGTGACCATTTTCTATACTTGTTCTCTTTCTTTCAGCTGAGTGCATTTTGTATGCTGTAAAAAATTTTGGTCTTTTTATTCTGTTTTCATGTACTCTGTTTTTTTCCCAGCCCTGCAGTAGCTACGTGGTTTAGTGTTTATTTCATGTAGCAGAAAATACCTCTCACAGAAATGCAAAGGCAGCCTGACAGCAGGCTTCTCTTTGAGCACGTTGACATCATCCTCCTCTCTGAGCTCTAATTCAAATTTCAACACAATGCCTAAAACCACACGGCCTCTGAGCACAAAGGATGAACACGAGAGTACACTTGTGTGTTCTGTTGCCCAGTAAGCAAATTGCCTTGTTAATGAGGACTCAGTCAAATAATGGGTTTGATAGTCTGCATTTAGATTAGCTAAGATAAAGTGCAAAAGTGGGGTTTTTTTTGGTGTTGCACAGACAGCAGCACATCCTGTTCAAAGTTCAGAGCTATGAACATCACTGACTAATTCTTCAACATCTCTCACATGAAAGGGCAACATGCAGATATTCCATGTGTCATAACTACTCTTTGGAAAAATAAGAGCAAGCTAGGATTTTTTAACTTCACTGAGAGGCCAAACCAGAGCAGCAATTTGCATATATACTTCATAAATTATATCTCCTGCTTTCAGCTGTCTGTTTATATTTATATGGACTATACCTGGAAGAAGGAAAGAAGAATGTCATTGCTTTCATGTAACAGATAAGGAAAAGAAACTCTGTGGGTATGTGCATACGACTGTGGGGTGAACATTGCTTTCTTTGCTCATCATGATAAGGAATCAGGCATGCACAGAGAGAACCCCTGCAGACTGGATAACATGCTATGAATTGCTTCTCCATGCTACCTTGCTTATGTAGGCTGGAAGCTGATGGAAGAGAGGAGGGAAAAGGCATCCATATTTTATAGTTTTCCATTCCAAGCTAAATAGCTTGGATGAGAGAAGAGGGAACATAACTGAATCACACAGATAATCTGTTCTTTCAACTGGTGGGGTTGGGAGGTTAAAGGGTTTTTACAAATAAACAATCTAAAAAAAGGCAAGTATTAGCTTATGTGTTTGACAGAAGGCTGTAATTATGCCCTGCTCTGTACCACATAAAATACTAAAATATGAAAACGTTACATTATCTATCCTTCTCTTGTAGAACTAGTACATTCTCTTCTTATCATGATGTCTCATCTGGTACATTATTCAAACACAAGCCAAGTATTCCATCACTTGAGATATCACATAAACAAAAACAATGAGAAGTAGTTCATAATAAACACATCACAAAAACCTGCTTCTTGGCCTTCTAAAATCCTTCTTGCTTTGCTTTGACAAGGCGAAGAGCCCATCAAAGCTTCCTCAGTGGGACACAATCTGAAGGTAGGCTGGCTCTGAAGCAGCTCTTTGTCCTCCTCAGCACGTTTTCTGCAGGTGGGCAAAGCGACAGGACTGCCCTATTGGCTGGGCATGAAAGAACTGCCTAGGCAGTAGACCCGTGGTCTGTTTTATACTGATTCTGAATTTCCCTCAATCTGACAGAAGAATGGTTTGGTGTTGGCACATATGGTGAGTCAGCTTTCAGGTTATAGTTGGTAACAGCCTCCAAGACACTGGTATGTCAGGCCAAAGGCACCTGGTTATTAGCAGTCCTGGCCATATTCACTCTTTCACTGACTTCACATTCTCTATAGTTATGACATGGACAGCAGAAGTGGTTTCATAAAATCTGTGCCAGTAGGGGACTTTGTATTTCATAGAAATATCCATATAATCATCAGATCTTTATTCCACAATGACAAGACAGGGAAAGTATCTCAACTAGGGTAATTTGTTTTAAACAGACTATGTAATAATCCTACCCATTCTCTCTGTCTTCTAAAAAGTGGTTAATTTCTTAGATGCAGTTGACCTAGGAGATTCACTACTATATGTACTGTAATTGAAATGAAAAATATGCTGCTTTCAAGATTGAGCCTAAGCAGAACTCTGATAAACTAATCTTTGTAAAATCCACCATGCTGCTGTGTTTAACAGAGCCAGGAGCTAGCTATCAGTTCTTTTTTTTTTCTTCTTATTTTTTCCTCTTTCAATAGACTATTTAGAGTACAGTAGGCTGAAAAAATAGGAATGAGGCTCCCCAACAGATATTAGTTGTGTCTGTATTCTTCCTTTTGCCAGGAACACAAACCACACAATCATTACAGCAATCAGCACAAAACACAACAGGTTAAATCCCTCATTTCTTTAGCATAATATGAAGTCTCTCTTTCTCTCATATTACCATTCTGGTCCATCAGGTATGAGAGATTTTTTCAAGGCAACAGGTGTTTTTTTGAAATAAAATACAACCTCCCTTCAGCTCATTACGTGAAAGAGACAGCAGCTGCAAGTATAATGCTGAGGACACATGGTCTGTAAGACACTGAGAAGAAAAATACTCCTTGTTCCACTTGTTAAGGTAAAACACAGATGTTGCTTCAGTGATAAGCATGAGCATAAGGCAACCACAGTCTGCTCCATGGTGTAAATTCAGAATCTAAAACTTCGCAATATTTAGTAGGCAGCAATCAGAATCACCAGTTTCTTTATGTAAGGAAAGCTAATGTCAAGTCTAAGCTCATAGTCCTAACAAATACTCCTTATCACAGTTTGCATTAAACTATCATCAACAATATGCTAGGGACCATTCACAGACTCAGCAGATAAATTATTAATAATCTTTTATATGGACTCAATTATGAGTATCGAATAGTGACAAATGCATAAATTAATACACTTCCTGATTTAAACACTTACAGATAGTGTATATTAAAAAGGTTTTAGTCATTCAGAATGTTAAATGCAATACTTTTCCCTCCTTAGTGTTGGTACTAAGGCTATTTCTGGATCACTCAGATCTCAACTGTTGAGAAATCAACTGCAAAATAATGGTGTCTCATGAATGTAATAAGCAAGCTAGAACTGCTCCTTTCCAGGGAGCAAATCTCTGCTCAGTCAGATTGATTCCTCCTCTTTCTCTCCCACATCTCCCAAATTTATTAATTTTCCCTAATTTCTCTGAATAACAAAGTACATAAATTGTAGCTTATAGTACAATTGTTTAGACCTTTAGCAAATAAAAAGGAAGTGCAGCATTTCCTTAGAAACACAAAGATTCTCTAGAATTGCCTGACTCCCTTACTTCCTCCTGTTTTCTAGGCCTAACTAGGTGAGAAACTCTGCCCTACAAAAAAGAACATATAACACCACAATAAAAAACACAGCTCACAGAATCATCCAGTCATTCTGCTCTGTAAATAGAGTGGTTGTCTTGGCTTTCTTGAAGAATATTTATTTTGGCCTTGCAACATGAATCTTGGAAGCCTGTAGGAGTGCATGTTTTTCTGGCTATAGTGTTTGTTATGTGCAGCAGCAGCTGCAATCAACTGGGAAATGTACATACAGAGAAAGGCCTGATGGCATGGACCTACTAGAAAAGCCAAGTGTTTCCCACTCCTTCAGATTCAGCTCAGATTGACCCTGACTCTTGTGTTTGGGGTGGGATTTCTGAAAAATCTCTACTGGTAAGCTGTTGGTAAGAGGAGCCCACCCTTTGTCATTCTATCATCACCCATTTTAGAAAAGACCAGCTTAAAAAATAAAATGAAACACAAGTTCTGATCACAAGATGTTCATAATGAAAGAGATATAGGTAATAAAAACAAACAATCAAAAGAACAAAATCTCTACATTAATTGGAATGATGATACACATGCCTAGAAAAGAACCACAAGAAGTGACCATTGTTCAAGCCCACCTCGTGTTTGCTACTCATTTGTTGATACATGTTCTCAGTTGTGTCCCTGTCATGCAAAGAGCCTATCAGCCAACAGGACAATTGAAATTGTTTGTGACTGAGAATATTTATGTATTTTGCATATTCTGGTCTTCAACTTTTGGTGCTGTAGAAGGCAAGCCATCTCTTCTCATGAATCCATACAACCTTTTGCCCTTCCTGAGCCAATTGTCCTCAGTGTGTTATGCCAGGCTATTACTACTACAAGAATTAGTAGTTTAGAGTTACTTCTGATACTAAGACTCCCCTCTACTCAGCAATCAAGGCTGATCACAGAGATTCCAAGTCTTATATACTTATTGGGAGAAAATCTGAGTAAATACTCACATGTGTCTTCACATCACCTTCGAGAATCTTGCTGTACCTGAGAAACTCAGCAACACTTCCATTCAGCAGCCTATCAAAGGCTTCAACATATGGTGCTACACCTGCAGAAGAGCATTCCATTATAATGGGTTCATAAAGTACATACTGCATAGGACATTCCTATGTAACAGATGGAGGAGATACACCACAGAAACAGAAGACATTGCTGTAACTTTGTTTCTGATTTGTGAAATAAGTGAAAATGGATGTAGAATTATTTTCTGTCCTAGCTACAGAACTCGAATAGGAACATGAAGAGACTTTACTGTGAATAATGTAGTGTGTGTCTTAAAATGGTAGGTGCTAAGATAAACATTTCTCAGCCCTTCAAAGGTCTAGTGACCTGAGAAGCATGACTGTCCTAACAAAATTCTCCCGTTATACTTTAACCAAATATTATCCCTTAAAAAGAATCTGCACTGTACTCAACAACTATTTTTATACTACCCACCCGTTCCTGAAGGTCTTTGTATTGTTTGGTGGCTTTTAATAGCAACCAATTCCATTTCCAGTAAGAGAGTCTTTAGAATGGGTGACAGTAAATTTATGCAGCGAGATGTGGCTTTGTAATCTCCCTATTTTGTCATCTCACCTTGTGAAACTGGCACTGGATAAAGAAAGCTCAAACAAGTCTTCTAGACGACACATCCCATTGACTACCCATATGCTATACACTCTAATGTTAGAGAAATAAAACTGCTATTTTCTATATGGCATACAGAGCAGTTTCCTGATAAAGTGGACCATCAGAAAATGCAGATGAGGCTGTTTCTTATGTACCTGGCTTCTACATGGCTCTATGTAGTACCTGTTAAGATGGCAAAAATGATCTTTCCTTGGATGCTTTCTAGCCCTCCCTTAACTCCCTGACAAATCCTCATGTCTTGTCTATGCCTAATAATCTTTGCCAGATTCAGTATGAGTGACACACATGTGAATTTACAGCACATGTAGGATCTGAGACGCCAAAGTTAAAATTCTTCCCAGCCTCTCTTCCTCATTAATGAAGCCTGAAGATTGCTTTGAAGAGGTACCAGGCTTTCCCCAGAGAATCTGCTTTAACCTTTTGGCACTATATGACAATTGTGTCTAAATTCATAATCTTGAAAGCCCTCTTTATTCCACAAGAGTCATCTGGCTCCTTGACAGAAAAAAAGACAGGCTCTGGCAACTGTAGTTTGCAGTGGCCTGTGTGAAAAAGAAAATGGACTTAGTCAGCTAGGTGGGATTTCAAGGCTCCTTTTGTTCACTTGATCTCATTCACCTATAATTCTGAGGAATTTCTGGGCTTTCTTCCATATTAAGCGTTTGTGTGTAAACCCCTCAAATGACCCAGTGTACAAAAGGTTTTAGCTGTGGAGATGCTTCTCAAAGCCCATTTATGTTCTTTGTCAAAATCTGTGCATGTTTCCAAAAGAATCATTGTAACCTTTTACTTTGGAGCAGAGTTTTACATAGCAGTTCACCAAGTGGCAATTGTCCTATGCAAAACTAGAAAGCAACTATGCTATTTTTTGCTATTCAATACAGCTAACTCCCAGGGGCATTTACTAGAATTTGCTGTGGGCTGTGCAGAGTAATTGAATGATTTATTTGGAATCCTGCTGTTGTAATGCCATTTAGGAATACAGTAAAGGTACTGATCTCCCATCCTCGATATTTCGTTGCTTCTGAAAACGGATTTATTGAAAAGTCAAGCTGTTGGTTTTTTTAAGTAATTCTAATTATGGAATGATCTTTTAGGGGAGGGAGGCCATGGTAGGAGAAAGTAATATATCTCCATTTCCACTACAGACTTTATAAAGGTCACATTCTGGCTGAGTGTCAGTTTTAATGGAGAAAAAGTGAACTGTAAGAATGTTTACACTGCAGTGGCTGTGGAGGGTATGTGAACTTCTGCAAAGGCACAGTAACACAGGCATACAGAACAGTGTTTGTGACACTGTAGGCGTGTCAGTCAGCTGAAGACTTTCCCAAGTGCATCAGGAAAAGCTAATTCCTGCATCCCCATGTGAGACAGCTCTGCCTGGAGATGTGGTGCAGGCTGGCAAACCCCCATGGTGCTGCTCATCTCGGTTTCTTACCACAGTCTCTCAGGGGGTGTGTTTTATAATCTCACTCCAACAAGGTTTGTCAGTTGTTTCTTCTATGGATCTGTTTGGACGTTAAGGCTCTGCTTCCCTGGGGAGTGAACCTTTTCACCTGACTGAAGTCTTAGCTTAGGTCAAGAATATAAACAGTTTTCATGGAAGTATCTTGCATGGTGAGTTATTTCCTGTTCTGAAAGCAGACTTAGTTCTGCAATACTGAACTTTGGGTAAATAGAGAGATTCCCCTAAATGGACTCATTACAGGCTTGAAGCCTGTATCTTAGGGAATTGTACGCTTCCTAGTAGTGATTGATTTATTTGTCAGTTTGTATATCGTATTTCTCCATCACTTTGCTATGGTTTACCAGCTGTTCAGGTTTTCTCTGGACTGTAAGCATTTTATTACTGAGGCTTCCTGTGACTGGCTAACTCGTGCTAAGGAAGCCCACTGGAAGATGCTCCCTCTCTGTCAGCTGCTCCATAGCAGGTGTCAGTGTGTCAGCCCATGGCACACGTGAGTGTGAGGCACCCTCGCACATGGTGTTGGGTCAGGGCTGGCACAGAGGACAGTGAAGCTGCTCACACAGACTTGCTGCTGCAACACTAAAGGAAGCTGCCTGCAACCTTCTGTGTGTTCTGCAGCTTCTGTACAGCAGCTGACTCCGTGCTGGGATGCACTCTTCTCTGGAGAATGGAGGAAAGGGCCAAGGAATAGAAAAAGCAAGGACAAGAAGCTAATAAAGTGACCCATGTCAGTGTTCTGGATGAAAAAATAAGCTCTGGAGAAAGGAAGAGGCACCTCTATTCACTCAGATTTAGAGCTACCACATTTACAGAGTTATTCATCCAGTATATTTCAGGAAAAACAAAAAATTAAGGAGTGAAAAAATATGATCTGACGATATGATGTGAATAAACAAAGATAGACTTTTTTTTGGTATATTCTCCAGTGTAGTGCTTTGGAGATCCACTTGAGAAAAGAGAGCTCAAGAGACAGTAAAATAAGGCCATGGATATGTAGCAGTCCTTAGTGAACAAATGCTCATGAAAAAACTTATATTTGATTAAGGATATTAGACAATTAAATGAAGTGAGTCTGCACTGTGAAATTCAGAGAGAGCTGGCAAATAAACACGATGTTTATATAAGCAATCTCTACAGAAATATTTATGCTGTAAATTTTGGGGATGTCTCATTTCTTTTTCTAATTGGGCTTAAGAAGACATTTTCATCTGTTGAGTTATTTACATCAATATAAATGCTAGTATGGAAAGAGTGATAAAGCTTGAGATATGGAGAATATATTTCAGAAACAGTCAAATCTTGAATTTTCTAGGCTATATTAATTTAGAATTATGCATACAACTAAGCTTGACACATAATATTTCTAAATTAACTTTTAAAAATATTACTTTATTTTGATACAGAATTTGTAAGGGGTGGGATTGCACTTCCTCTTAGAAGACAAACACATGCACTACTTGCAATTTTTTAATAACAGAGGTGGTACTTCAAAAAAACAGACTTACTTCCATTGACTCCATTGATGCCATCACACTCCATTCCACCAGGTCTGTGTGAATCTGAAAATAATGATTCAAGTCGAGTTACTGCCTTCTCCAATCTCTCCATCAAACCATGAGTCTCTGCCATTCTGAAAAGATCATAAAGGACAGAAACAGTGTTAGACATCTCTAAGTAAAGTCCATGCTTCATGCTAAGTTCTGTTCACCTTGTGACTTCTTTTTTTATAAACTTTTATGGTAAAATGTATAAGCACTTCGGTGAAGGAACTGACATAGGGTACCCTTGCTTCTTTGTGAACAGAGAATATGACCAACACTCAGTTCTGGTTTTGCACTGTAAAGAGCCAATTCAAACCACTGCTAGTGTACCTTTGGGAGGTCTGCATGTGAACAATTTATGTCAAATGTATGGTATACTCCCAACCAGATACTGAAAGTTATAGAATTGGTAAAAGGTTATCTCTACAATGATTTGCATCAGCCATTTAGAGAGGCAAAAAATACAGACCCAATTAACACTTGACAGAAAGCAAGACTTTAAATGCATACTCCCTGATTTTTGAAAAGGTACATTCTGAAATTTGCCTTAGTCTTTCATGCTTTGCAGTAAGCCTCAGCCACTTGGTAGAAGACTATACAAGAATCCAAGAAGGTCTTCTGTTTATTCTTCTCATAAGATTTTCCATCACTTTTTTCTTATAAAACTATGTAAATCAGTGTTTCCCAAGTTTTTTAAATCAAGCACTAATTAACCTTTGGAAAGAAAAAAAAATCCAGAGGCCTGCTTGTGCAGTACTGCTACAGTGCTTTTGATATAAAATTAAATAGAAATTAGGTTACATTTTTAACAACTTATACATTGCTTCCTGTCCCCACAATGTGATTACCTGCTCTCTTACATGTGAGGCAGTGTAGGCATTGACATTTTTGAATCCTGGCCAATCTCTCAGGGAGGAAGGAGCTATATACAATTCAGAGCGAGAACAAGTTACATAAGCAAAGACAAAGCTACGTTTAAATCCCCTTTCATTTAATATAACAAGTTTAGTGCACGTGTTCCTCACTTAAGGTTGTGTTTGAATTGTTTGAATCTCCTAAGTGACAGTCAGTAATGGGGGGGGTGATCTATGGTTCTTGATTAACATTTTCCTTGGGAGCAGTTCCAGCCCAGCTCCCAGGCTGCCTCCCCTGCCCAGCACTGGGGTGTGCAGAAGGAGGAGCAACAATGGAACTCATATCCCCAGCTGGGCAAGCAGGTAGTCAGAGGCTCTCTGGGGCCACTAGCCTGTGGTGTTCTGCAATAGGACATTGATTCCTGTATGCTTGTAGATTAGAAAGGTTAGGCATACCTCGAATATATCTGTAAATGTATTGGTTCCTAAAGAACAGCCTGCTAAAAGATTCAGAGATATCAAAGCATAATAGTAGATTCCAATAAACAGCAACACTGTGAAACACTTAGAAACCAAAACAAACATTGCTGCTTCAGTGTCCTCATAGCCAGTGGAGAATGCCTAAATGTAATTAAAAAGTAAAGCAGCATGGAAAGAAATGTTTTTATTTACAAACTAATATTACTAAGTTTTATTAATGAAAAATAATATTATTTTTATTTTTAAAATTTAAATGTGAGGGGAGGTTAGCTACTTGGACAGTGGGAACACATGCAGGGCTCTTGTGCTAAGTCATGCTGCCTATCAAACAAGGTGGGACCTTCAGATTTTACCCTATAAATATAATGAGGTTTGTGTTTGATCTAAAAGAGAAGCAGGAGATTTTACAATGAGAACCTTGGGAGACCCATTTTCATGAGAAAGTTTTGTCTGGAATTTACAGGGTTTTCTTATTTACATGAAATAAAAAAGCAAATCCCCAAAAGAGGAGGATACCAGACCGCACACATACAAACACTGTCAAAATTCAGAGGGAGTCTCTTTGCTTATCACAGAATGGTCCAGGTTGGAATGGACTGCAGTGCATCATCTGTTTCAACCCCCCCTGCTCGAGCAGAGCGATCTCAGAGCTCATGGCACAGGATTGTGTCCAGACGGTTCCTGAACATCCCCAGCGGGGGAGACTCCACAACCCCTCTGGGCAACCTGTTCCAGTGCACGGTCACCTGCACAGTAAAGTTCTTCCTCGTGTTCAGGTGGAATGTCCTGTGCATCATTTTCTGCCCACTGCCTCTTGTCCTGTTGCTTGGCACCACTCGAAGAGCCTGGGTCTGTTCTCTTGGCACCCTCCCTTCACAACTTACAGGCTTTGATGAGATCCCCTCTCAGTCGTCTGTTCTCAAGGCTGAACAGGCCCAGCTCCCTCAGCCTTTCCTCGTAAGAGAGATGCTCCAGTCCCCTAATCATCTTTGTGACCCTCTGCTGGACCCAATCCTGGAGCTCCGTGTCTCTCTNACAGGAGGGTAGGTTGTGGGGTTTTTTTAATCTGCCTAAAAATTTTCCTTGATGATGTCACCAAATTTCACAAAAGTAATACACGAATTTCTATGGATGACCTGTTACTTTTTGGCCTCTTTAACCTGATTTTGCCTGTGGAAGAACCCAATGGTTTGATTACGAACCCAGTAAGTTTGACTGCACACATCTGGAGATGTGAGGAATCTTACAATTTGTAAGATTTGTAGATTTGCAACATCCTACCCAACAAACTTCCCTCTGTAAGATGCTAAGAATATACATTACAGTGTCAGACACTCAAGGGAATGATTCAATAATCCTATGGACATTTTTATAGAATGCTTTCCCACTGCAACACTGTGTTTTGCTCACGATATTCCTCACAGCTTTATTCTATTCCCACTAGCTAGAGAACTACAATGATGTTCTTCCAAGCAGGCATCACCAGCAAGGTAATCACAGAACATTATATTGTTATCATCTTTTTAAACAGAAGTAGAAACCATTTTTACCCTAAACTTACAGATGTCTGTTTTCTATCATCTTAATACAGAATGTTACACTTAATAACTCAATCATCAGGCTTACAGTGCATCTACCTTTTTCTCTGTGTGCTTAGATATTCATGAGTACATGGTATTTGCATCTTTACTTACACATATGTATGCACATAAGAATACTACTTCAGAAAGTCATTTGAGTAAAGAAATGTCACAATCCACGTGGATAAACTAAGCAACCTGTGTGCAAGAGAGGTCTTGCTGCTTGTACACTCTGGCCCTTCCCAGTATCCCTGTCATGTATGAGTAAAGTGCAAGTACATTTCTGTGATTAAGTTATACAACACTAACAGAGCAAATCAATTGTACCTATAATAACCTTACATTTACACCTCACTTTACCATCAGTTGACTATGTATCTATCTTACAAACAACACTGGAATTAATGCCACTGTTCTGGAGTGAGGACTTTACTGAGTAATGGCATAAAACCTCTCTTCATTCTCAACCCAAACATTGATATCTCTGCCTATATTTAGGGATTCATGTATTTGGTTCATGTTACAACAACCTTCAGCATTTTCTTGGCCTATATGCAGCTGTCCAGTTACTTACTCCTCACTGCACTCTGCCTGGTCAAACAGATACCACAAAGCCACAGCTCAAAAGGAGTCACAACACAAATGGTACAGCTTGACTCTGTGAAGATACTGTCTGCATGATATAGCATCAGAGCTTATGTTATAAATAAATTATAAGACTGGTCTACTTACAGTGTCAAATAAAATCTTGGCATGCTAATGAAAAGAGGATGTAAATACGTCTGTGTGATGCATCCACTCCCATAAACCACATTCTTACATCAAGACAGACTCTCCCTCATCTCTACTGGGATTTTAATTAAAGTTTTGATCTTAATGTTGATTATTAGAGTTAATCATATGTCTTTTACAATACGATGCTGACCAGCCATAAGGAGTTAAAAAACCAAGGCTTCAATTCCCATGTAATCCTGTATCCAGTTGCTCTCTTGGTGGAGAAATACACTGTCCTTCATTGAAAATAAGATCACCTAAGAGCCAGGAAAGGTGTTAATACACATGTACTGACCAAGCATTTAAATGTTGACATTGTTAACAGTCTCTTTTGCACAAAAATTAAGACAGAGGATGCACAGCTCTGCCCTGTTTACTGTTAATGGTATATTTTCTGGGAGTGCATATGGTAATACTACCATCTGCCATTCTTCCTCAAAAGAACTAAAGCCAAAACCAGGTAGAGGGCAGCATGCTGAAGCCCAAATAACAGGTTTCTTTTTATAGACAGGCCTTGGGAGATCACTGCTTTTCTCCCTGTCTCAAAGCACCACTTACCTATTATCAAGGGAAAAAAACTTGGCTGTAGACTAAAATTCTGACATACTGAACCCAAACAGCAGTCACACTCTAAGTCAAAACACACAGGTACTACTCCTGTTACCACTGTATGTGACTTACAACAGAGCTCCATATTGCTCTATCTCAAGAAGAAATGAGCTGTAATGAGCACACAGGGAAAAGCACTACAGTGGCAGAAAGGGAAAAATAAACATATGATGACTTATCAGGCATGTAAAAATGGTGGGTTTGAACACACAAGTGGTGCCACCTTGTAAAGTATGATATTACTCTGACAAACATTAGTAAGAGATAGTATAAAGTTCCATAGATTGTTTTACTTCCTAGGACTCTTTTAATTTGAAAGAAAAAGAAACAACTGTTAATTTACTTGGGTTTTTTTCTTCTCCCTACATACCAGTTCTTCCAAATCCATCTAGCATTTTAAAAATTACTCCAGGTCTCACTCACGCTCATCATCTGAGAGCATCAAGTCAGATTTGGTTTTCTTCTCTATGCCAAAAAAAAAGGGCAGATGCCTAAACTAAAATATAGGCAGTGATGCAGCATTTTATTTGTATCTACCATTCCTACGCCGTTTGGAAAATCAGTGTTATTGGAAATACAGCAGCCTCTATGTGTGCTTTCTGTCTTAAGTCTCATAATGAATTGCTACTGAGATACAGGATAAAATATATAAAATATATAAAAGCTTAGATTGCCAGCACTGTGTCCTCTGAGAATTCTTCCGTACAATATATGTCAACATACATCAAGGGAGGGGAAATGCATACACATTTCTGAACATCCCCTCAAATTACAAAAGCACCTTATGGCACTTTATTTCTGAAAAAAGCACAGGCAGCCTGGGGCTGTAATGGCTGGCTTTCCTATACCATCATTCAAACACATACCAACTCCAAGCCTGTGTTAACAGGCAGTTTTTTACCACCTTTGACACGAGACCCGAATTCCTGCTGTACCCCATTCTGGTTTAGACCATGAAAAGCTACTGGTTTGAGGCCTTGGAGTTGCTCATTCCCAGGCAGAGCAGGGAAGGAGCTTAGTACCAGCTGAGTGGTACCATGAAAGACTCTGGGTGGAGAATGCCAGAGGAGCATTGGTTAGAAGAATGTGTTGGCAGACCATTAGGAACATTACCTTGTATGGTTTGTGCTTTGTCTCCCATTAGCTGTATGGGAGGAATGTAAACAGAGGCTTCTCAAACTGATGTCACATTGGGTTAAACCAGAAGACCTCTCAGTAAAGCTCTGTGTGAGGAGAACGATTCGCATTTCAAATCAGAGCCTTTTTTGTTGTTTTGCCCCTACATCTGCTACAAGCTCATTTGGAAGCATTCACTTTTAAGTACAGAGAAAAAAATACCTTTATTTTAACCTAATTAAAACATTTAGTTTTGTATACTGAACAGTATTACAATTTTGACAGTTGTTTTTTTTTTTTTGAATGGACAAGTGTTATACCTGGAATTGCAAAAAAGACAAAAATGTCTGTGAGACTTTGGCTTTTTGTGGATGGATGTGCCATTTTGACTAATAAATTGAAATCTTGCCTGGCTCTGGTATACTCATCATACAATATTTCTATAGCTCAATGTGTGAGTTAAAACCACTGATATGCTATGAAAGAGTCCCTTATGGCTGTGTATAACAGGGTACTACCCCAATTATTTTTGTGTGTGGACTACTTTCTTTGGCATATTCTCTGTGTTTTTAAAGGGCTATTTTTAATAAGCAAAAAAAAAGTTTTGTGTAGAAGAGGAAAAAGCAGGTTCATGTTGCACCTCTTCCATTTAACCCAAATTTTCCTTTGTCTGGCTTTATGCTGTTGGTACCACAGCATACTTTTCTGTTTGCATTCTAGCTCTTCCTCTGCTTCTCTCCCTCTCCTAGTGATCAGACTGCTGTTTACAAAAGCATGCAGGAAAGGAATGGAGGCATTTTTGTACCCCACTGTTTAAAAAAGATTACATAACTGTTTTTTAAAACAATCTCTATTTTGAAAAGTGCCCCTAAAGCTGTTGTTGCATTTGAGATTTCTTATCACAGCCAGTTTAGTCCCATAATTATGAGTGAGCAACTGCAAACATCAAGCTGTGTGTCTACAAGTCAATATAATAATAGCATGGACTGTGGTTAGGCCTCTGACAATTTAATATGAATTATTTAAAATTCATATGTTCATGTATGTGCTTAGTATCTCCTGGAATATCAGTTCACTTTCTAATTATATTTAAGTTCTGTGAAGAGCTGCTATTCCTTGCTGAATAATTTCGACTGTCATCAATTTTGTGATCACAAAGAACGAGTTCATTATTTAATGATCTACTGAAGCAGTCAAGACTTGACAGTCTGTGTAAGCATGATTGACTTAAAATAACCAAGGCAACCCAGTTTCTAAGTACATTCTCCTATTCTTTTTATGCTCCCTTTTCATGTCACCACTGCTTATAGTCTTTTGTCTTGGTATTATTTTCTTCTCCCCCTCCAATGAAGTGTAAGAGTTTTAGTATCTCTCCAATCAACAGAAATCCAGTGTTCTTTGCCACCTCATTTACTATGTATTAGTGTGGGGCTCTTCATGTAATCAAGCATCCTAAAGGCCTTACAAGCCATTTCATTACCTGTCACAAGTCCAATTACTGTATGTAAGCAGACTGCCTGCTGAACCAAGAAAATACTCCATACAGGCACTGATTTTATTAAAATCCTTCATTTCATAATTGGACAGTAAGATCCTTTATGCTAAGGTTCCAAACAAATTGAATTTGAGTTCTCTGAAAAGGTAAATTTCACAAAGTACAAATTTTTACAGAGTGTTTCACTACTTCTGGGATGTGAAAGGAAAAAAGCAAAGGAGGAAGTTAAAAGAAAGCATATAGTATTGCAAACTCTAAAAACACAAACTGTGGAATTACTTGTGCAGAAAAGATGAGACCAGAGTTATTCAGTACCAAGGTTAGTAACGGGTTTGTTTGCTGTGCTGATGGCCTTTCATAATGCTTCCACACCCTACTTCTCATGCATATCCATATTATGTTGAAGCCTGAATAGTTGGGCTTGATTTCAGCCAATTCAGCTGGTGTTCTTGTTCTTACCAGAACATCCTGCTGCAATTAGGATCTCAGCACTCTGTGGCTGATGGTCTCAGGCTCGCCCTGGCTGCCCTGCTCAGCCTGCAGCCTGTGGCCCTTCCTGCAGCTCAGCAGCAGCCAGGGGGCTGAAGGAAACTTTCTGCCATAGAAGTACTCCCCCTGCTCTGCAGCTCAGTTGTGGTCTTTACTGATCACAAAAACTCAAGGTCTTCACCCATCTCCCATTCTAAAATCCATCCCATTGACTCTGCGATATCGCTGGCATTGCAATGGGTTGTGCCTATGCTTCTGATTCAGGATAAAATGGCCCAGCTGCTACTAAAAAATACCTTTCCATTTCCTGCTGTAACCTGGTTACCACGCAGAGGTCCTGAGTTTTAATGATAATCCATGCAATTTCCAAATCCTGAGACATTTGGCTATTTACTCCTTGTGAAACCCAGAAAGATCAAACTGGACCTATCCTAGATGCTTGCCAAGCTACCCATTTTGATGAAGGCTGCTTTAGGGGACTTAGAGCTGTTAGGTGAATTATTCTGCTGTTTCTTCTCTCTAAAAGATGACAGATTACACACAGAAATGTAAATGATTCTTTGCATTCCTTACAAAACCAAATAAATTAAATATTTAAACTCATACGAAACATAACTTTAATGCATAGAATACAAGCATATCTTTTTGGAAAATTATGATTCTATTCAATACTGCAATTGAGCATTTCCCTATTTGAGGAGTTTTTATATATGCTACAAAAGCATTAGGCATTTGATTCCCAGCATACCAGTACTGGTATTTCCAATTTTACAAGCAACTTCTTTAGCCTGCTGTTCTTTTAAAAATTGTGGGTCAGACAAAGCAATATATTCAGGAAAGTAGTCTCAATGAGATCTTTTTAGTAACAAGAAGTCCCTGAAATTTGACAGTCAGAATACCTTATGTGCACAGGTGAAATAAAGACAACAGAAGCCAGTATGTGTATGTACTATGGCAACACCTATGCCATAAAGCCTCACTAACATGGTGACAAAGGTAACAGAGATTTAAGAAACCCCAAAGCCCCTACTCTTAATGATCTGAATCAGCATAATCTTTGCCATAGATACATGTTTTTGTCACTTCAAGTACACTGCTTAGTAAAGGTGTTGCTATTCTGGTATAGTTCTAACAGTGACGTTCTGAAGAACAGCCAGGCCTTTAGAGTTCAAAGCATTTCATATTTGAAGAGTCTGTAAACCTTATCTAACCAAAATTAATTTTTCAAAAATATGCAAGCAACTGTAACTGATTCCATACTAAATGAAAATGGCAAGCTCCCAATTCCCCTCCTACTTCAAATGATGCACTTTAAGTTAGAGAGAAAGGAATTTTTATATATATGAGGGGTGCTTCATCCAGCAAAATCTTTTTAACCAGGTCATAATAAAACAGCTGTCTGAATAACTGCAATAATGTATGCCAGATTTATTGTAGGTGTTTCTTTGGTTTTGCCCCAATAAGCACGACAAGAATGTTCTCTTTCATGTAGTCAGGTGTTCTGTAGGCAGCAACTGCAGCTATTGAGGTGCTGCTGTTACACATGATGCTAAAACCCATGCACAACCACAAAGAATGTTCTTTAACTTATCTGGCAGTTCACCATTTCTCCCTCTACAGTTCAAACCAATTCCAACTTTATTGTCACTGACAGGCCACAGATTGAAGCATGCAAAGATTATGTGACTTGCTCCAGGTAATGTAAATCATTGTCAAGGCTGAGAGCTGAATACAATTTGTCTGGTTTCCAGCCCTCCTTGCTGCTCTCTACTACTTTTCCAGTACCTGCTAATTCAAATTTCCATGAATTTTAGACCTGGGGGAATTTTCATGCTTTTTAATTTTTTTTCCTTCTGACTTAGGGTGCCCAATGTATTTTGCATGGTTAATAAAAATTATACAATGGATTCAGAAAATCAAATGATGGGATGGGATTTCATACATGTAATCTTAGTACTCTTGGACCTTATGGTATACCTAGAAGCACTTTTCTCCACTAAAGTCAGAGCCACAACTGGAAAAGAATAATGAAAACATGTCATAGGTCGGTTCTTCTGTAATAGTAAATAATGCACATCCTCTTCATTTCTATTTAATTGAGAAAACATATTTTATTCATTACATTTGGAGTTGTGCCTGTTCACCTTCCACATCTGAGCAGCATTTGAGGGGGCAGACACAAATCAAGCACAGGAGTATTCTGAAGACTAGCATTTTTTTCCATGCCTAAGACCAAAAAGACCACATGTTGTATGTGCCTGGGTTAGTTATGGAAGGTGGATTGCCTTTGTTCTTGTGCAAACTTGCTCAAAATAGAACCAGTGTTATGAAATCCTTGTGTTGCAAATGCATAGAACCAGAAAAAAGTTTATTATCATTTGCATAATAATTAAAAGGAAATGCTAGAAGAAAAATTGCATAAAACCCAGAATATCTGACTTGCAGTAACATCTTAAAAGGCCAGCTCTGAGAGTACTCACAGTTTCAACTTATTTTACCTCCTGCTTTACTATTTTAAATATTTTTTTTAAAGTTACATTTCTGAAGTAGGATGATTTTCCTGACTACAATTTCACAGAACAATGAAGCATGGTAGTCCATAAACCATTGCCACTTTTGCCTGGCTTAGAAATAAGTTGATAACAATCTGCAGTTTTATCCCACCCTGCCCCCTGCTAAATAGATCCTTTCCAACCATTTCCTAATGGACAGGCCTCTCCAGATTTTTTTCTGACACTTTCCATCACTGGAAAACAAACACATTTAAGTAAGGAATATAAAGAAAGCTTTCTTCCCCAGATGGTCTTTGTTTTTAAGACTGCCCCTACACATTATGAAGTCTAAATTCTACTTGATAAAAATCCTCACTGTTGATCCTAAAATACTGATCTACAATAATCCCCAAAGCAAAGGACAGACTGCACATTTTTAGGTGGGTTCCTAAGTTCCCCTCGGCTTTGTGCCGGCTGTGTCTCCGGAGAGTTCTCCTGCAGATGTCAAGTTACTGCAAAACGCAGGATCTCTGCTTTCAGAGTCCTTCTTTTCTGCCTTCCTCCTGCCCCCTCTGAACTCCGCCTTATATTTGAAGTATCTTTTATGTGTTTTTATCCGAAGGTGTCTATTACGCCTTCAGATCCCCCACCCTAAGATGCTCTTTAACCCTTTCCTCTGGGCTAAACCTGTAGGCTCTTCTGCCACCTCCACCACACACACCCCGCTGGCTCCAAGGCCGGGGGGATCCAAGGACGCGGCGCCCAGCTACCCACCGGCACCACAGCCGCCTCCCTCAGAATTAGATCATCTTACGCTGATTAAGGGAGTTCAAGACCAGCACAGCTTGACAGCCAGGTCCGCATAAACAAGCCGAGGGCATTTTTAATAACCCATCGGAAAGCCGGGCTGCCGGGACCCGGGGCGGGGGCCCAAAGCACCCTCAGAGTCACTCACGGCGCTGACCGGGGGCTCGGCGGAGGAGGTCCGGCTTCAGCCCCAGAGAAGGATCCCTCATCTGCCGTGGTATTTCGCTCGGGTCTCCCCGCTCAGATTACTTCTTCCTCATTTATCACCCGGGAGAACAGAGGGAGGGAGGAAGGGAGGGGGAGGCTTTCCGTGCGCATCCCGGCACAGGTGACAGGAGGGAAGTCGAAGGGCAGCGCCGGTCCCTGACCCACATAGCGCTCGGGGCACTGCCCGCCCAAGGCATGACGCTGCCGCTCTGCAGCCCGCGGCCGAGCCCGGAGTCGTCCCCCCATCACTATCCCCCATCCCCAAGATGTCCGCTGCTGCTGCCGCCGGCGGGACCGCAGCCACGGCCCCGCGCCCGGAGAGGTCGGGCCGCTCCCCGCATCCCGCCCCTCCCGCCGCCGCCTGCTCTTGAGTTACCTGTTTTGATGACCCGCGTAGCCTTTTTTTTTCCCCCCTCCTCTCTGCAATGAAAATCCGCGGCCGGTCACTCACTCCCCCCCTCCCTCGCGTCGCCGCCGCTCTCCCTCCTCCTCCTTCTCTTCTTCCTCCTCCTCCTCCTCGGCGGGAGCTGGTGTCAGTCAGTCAGTCACATCAGCTGCCCGGGCAAGCAGCGAGAGCAATGCCCAGCAGCTTCCGGGAGTGCCAAATAAAGACAAGTCCAGAAAGGGAGAGAGACGGTGGCAGAGATGGAGAAAGAAAGCAAAAAGTGGGTGGAGTGTGAAAATGGAGAGAGAGGGAGAGGTGTCTCACGGCGGCGGCTGGGAGTCTGCGGGGAAATGGCAGTGGTGGAGCATCACGCAAGGAGCAGGGGAGAGCGCTGCCATCCAGGGTAGGGACACCCGTGGCCGCTGGCGTGGTGGCCCCGCATGCCCATCGGGCACGGCTTGGGAGAGTGGGACGTGAGCACCCCACACCACACTGGCCCAGTCCACGCTGGAAAAGGAGAGAGGGGCCTGTGTGGAAACCATCAGACCCCTCACATCACATGGCAGGGGAGTCTGAGGGCGGCCTCATATACACCAGACTTGCCCACTCTGAGCCAGACTAGCCCGTGCCCACTGTGCTGTAGCTGGGCCCACGGCGGGGCTGCTGCCTTCTTTCAGTACGGCCACGAAATCAGGACTTCTCCCAGAAGGCAAACCCTCATGCCTAGGCCTCGTTTGTCAGGCTCTGTGGGGTTCACAGCAGTCCGTACCTCTGAACAAATGGGAGCACACTCGTTCTGCAGTGACCCCGTGCTTATCACCACATGCTCTGATCATCCTCCTGAAATCTTCACCTCCTCATATCAAATGAGCTGGCTTTCTGCACAGAAGTCGGGAGAAGACCACAAATTCACAGCCTCTAAAGGAACAGTTTGCTCTTGAACAGAAGAATTCATTAGTTAGCGATAATAAAAAAGACCACGCATATTTTTCAAGGCAGCCATGTGGTTGTGCGAAGATTGGTAGCACATTTCTCTATCAAATATATAGCTTAATTTAGAAGACTTTGTGTTTAATTTCTGATGGTTTGACAACACCACTATAAAATATGGGACCTAAGGATTTGTTTTAATTGTGCAGCAGTTAAATGTAGGCTGAGAAAAGTCATATTTTAACAAGAATGCCATAGTTAACAGCAGCTCACAGACCTCACATGCCTAAAGTCAGCATTGAACAAAAGCAAGCAGACTGCAAGGATCTGTCTGGGATCCAAAATCACTGGTGCAGACAATGTAATTGGCATTGGAAATTGCAAAAAAATCACTGGCACAGTTTCCTGTATGCAGTGAAAAGCACTACTTCTCCTTGGCATGTATAAGCAGCCAGATGAAATCAACAGAACAGCACAGGTTTTAAACCAGAGGGTCTTGCCAAACCTTCCAAGAGGAAAAAGGTAGTGTGGAATTGAAAACCTGATTGCAAAAATGATCAGAACACAAAAACTACTTAAGCGAGAAACGAGCCCAGAAGATCCTCTGGAAAGAAAACCCAAAAGGATGAAGAAATGGTGAAGCTACTACACTTAGATTAAAGCTCAAGACCTGTATTCCTTACAACTCAGAGAGAAGAAAAAAATTCCAACACATGTGCAGTGTCAGCACAATAAGCTGTAAGTTTAGGATGATAAATGCAGTTGAATTTCCGTAGAATGTCAATTTAAGTTGAAAAAATGCAGTATGGTTAAGTGATGGAAAGTTTTATAAGCTCTTGCCATAAGAACTCAGTCAAGCGTTCCATGTCATCCTTTTACATAACAGGCATGCAGATAAGAAGGAGAAACTATTGGGCTTTCCTTTGCATGGAAAGTCTTATGGGGCTACCAAACAAGCAGATGTCCTACATGTCTAAAACATATCCATAATCCATCTTTGCTCCTGTCTCCTAGGACTTACTTCACAAAACCAAATTAGTTCTTTTTTCTTGTCTCCAGGAGAATTTTGGCAAACTGGAAAGCCTAAGACTAAGCTAAAGGGAACAATAAGACATAATAAATTTAGCGAGAAGGAAAAAAAGGGCTATTTGGTAATTGTAAAGTGACCTCATAATATGGAGGAAACCCAGTGGTAAGAAAAGATATATGATGTAGTGCCTGAATACGTTAGAGAAGAAAGCCTTGAAGTTTCTGTAATAATTGAAGGTAATCTGCAAGGCCAGTTCTATAGAGAATTTTGTAGGTATGAATTCAGGCTGAGCGACATGCCCCTAAAGAGAAGAAACAAATGAGAGATATGCAAAGTTTGGACTCTGCAAAATATTGTATGTGCAAAAATATGGACTAGATGACATGATGTTGTTTAATCCCATCAAGGAAAAAAGCTTGGACAGCAATAAATAAGTTTTGAAGGGGCATTGGAATTGGCATCAAGTGAAACACTGAGCAAGGAATAACTGGAAGATCAGACTTGGGGCTGAGCACTTTGCCCTCAGTTTCATGGTATTGGCTTAGATTTATATGCAGAAAGTTCATTGATGAAAGTAATTGTAACATTCAGTGGGGACATGGTCACCAACTTCAGGACCAAAATATTCAAAAAACTCCTTAAAATTCTAATTTATGCTCTAGTCATCCTGAAATTGTGAGGAGCTCTTTTTAAGTAAGAGGTGCAGTAATAGCCCTCTTTCAGGAAGTTACATCATTAAAATACAGCAGCTCATGGACACTTTTAATATAACGTGATTTTTAATTTTACTTACCGACTTTTCTGCTGCAGACAATCTGTGCCAAAGCTGGCATGTTTTATTGCCTTTTATAGAAGAATGCATTTCTAAAGTTGTGCAGGGATCCCAAAGAACAGATCAGGGGCTGTAGAGATAGGCTACCAAATCTCTATAGAGTGACAACAGTGTAACCTACTTAGAAGAAAATACTCTGGTGCGTCTTTTATTTGCATACATGTTCTTTTTCCACAGACAAAAATGTGAAAATGTTAATTCTTACTTTCCTAGTCTTTGTTGAAAGTGGACTTTGAGTGTGATTGTAAAATTTCCCTATTGATAAAAGTTGCATCTAAATGTTTCACAGATGCATCTGGAGAAATACACAAATATTTTTGCTCATTTCTTTATTTCATGCAGTCTGTCTTTGCTGGGACAATGCAGAAAATATTAATATGAATTAAAATTGCAGAGGCACTTACTGATGAGAAAATAAATTGGAATATCATGTGAAAATCTTGCAGTGTGACTTGCTACATCTGCTTAAATAATATTGGAGTGCATTCAGGACATGTCAAAATGCCTTTTGCTTATCAAATGTGCTGTTTAGTCTACAGAATTTGAAAAACAGCATATAGCTGATTAACAGAATGGATCTGTGAAGAGCACTTTGTGGGCATCTTGTACAGATCAGGTGTCAAAACATGCAGGAAAAAAAGAAGGGAAGATTCTGCAAAGAAGTGGACTATTTTTCCTCTTTCAAACTAGTGTGACATAAGGCTGAATCTGTCATTGTTCAAACTGATCACATTTAATTACATTTAATTACATAGATGTTACTCTACTGCTTTTTTATCTCTTTGCTGTATTCTCTTTTTTTATGCAGTAAGATCAGAGTGCAGACTCTCATAATTGTACACTAATTAGTTGTATGCTGCTTTTTAGGCATGGCAACATAAAAAGTTAAGTAATAAGCACATGCTTACTATTAAGTATGTGAGTAATGGCATCCCCATGTAGCAGAGCACTTAAGCATTCCTGTTGTATTGAAGCAGCTTGTCACATAGGGATGGAATTACTCACTTGTTTATAGTTCAGGATGTGTTTAAGGGCTTTGCTGAATCCAAGGGGAAATTGTTCTGATCTCACAAATACTAATTTTTGTGAGTACTTTTACTAACGTTAGTTTTGCGGTTTAATTCAGGTCTGTAGAGGTTTTGGAAAAGTTACTCAGTGAATATTGTAGGCTTGGGCCTCAATTCTGCTAAATATTTATATTGCCTTATGTATTGATTGTCATGCAATACAGACTTGTGTTGTATTTTTGCTAAATATCCTGTTTTATACAGTACTGCGTTTTTGTGTGGATTTCAAGGGAAGTTTTGTGTTTTTCATTTAATTACAGGAAGAAATTTGCAAGGAACTTTCAGTGAGGATGATTTGACTGAGAGAATAAGGGAAGCAAATTTCTCGAGTATGTGAGTGTAGTGTTTTTGTAGCACCTTAAACTACTCTTTTGCTGTGTGTGAAACCTATGGAAGCAGTAGTCAAAAGGAATGACAAAGTCTTACTCATTGGTCAATGACAGTTTTCCTGTTTTAGAATCTTTAGCACTTCTGTTTGAGCTTCCTGGTTCTGTTTTCACCTTTCTTTCAGTCTAGTCTGCAGGTGATCTTTAAGAGGGACTGGAAATGTTCTGTAATTATGCACTGGTACAACTAAACAAAGGGAGGCACTGCTTCCAGCTTAGCAGTTGAATACACAGTTCTGCTTTGACAGAGTTTCAGGCCAGCTTTACCATGATGCTGCATCACTGTTCCAGCCCCAGGTGTGAGCTGTGAACATCTCTAGTAGGATAATTGCAGTTGGTTAAATGTCTGTGCTCTCGACCTTGTCATTGTCAGCATGCTGAGGAAAAGTACCCAAATACTGCCAAAAGTCAAAACCAACTGAAAATGTTTTGAGGTCTTCATGCCACAGCTTCTGTGACTCATTCAAAATGTCCCACCATCCTTTGAAGCTCCAGTCACTTTCAGAATGTGCAGATGGGTCAGACATGGAAGTCTAGTGTTTCAATCTCTGTTTTCTTGTGGCTGCAGTTTTCTCTTACTAGATGACATTCTTTTCCTTGTTGACTGCTGCTATGTTTCTTTCATCATCATGTGTATGGTGGCATCACTGTCATAACCAGAGCTTGTCAAGACTTGCTGTGTCAGCAGTAAAATGCATCAGCCCTCTTCATGTACTACTAGCAGTTAAAATCCCACATTTAGGGATCAGTAAAAGTAATTTTTGCCTATTGCTGAGGAGGTTCTGCCATGGCTTTCTTTTTTACCCGGTAGTCCTGGTTGCAATTTTTCTTTTCCTATCATGTCCTAGAGGTAAAAAGCATAGAGCCAGCTCTAAACCTTTTTCCTGGGAAGACTTACAAATGATTCCCTGGGATAAATATTCTTGTTGCATAGGAGAGCCCAGACAGCTGGTGCAGCAGAAGTACTGAAATATCTAGACACACAGAAAATTAGATTTTTTTCCTAAAAAGCTGGGGATGTTTGAGATTCTTTTCGTTAATGAATTCAAGGTTTACTATGCAAACCACTGGGCTAGAAACCTCTTTTTACAAAAAAATAATTACAGAATCACCTGATTCTAGGTAATGGTGCTTTAAAGAAAACACTGAGTTGTGCAAAATTTGTGGTAAAATCAGAGGAACTGATAACTTGGTAGCATAATTTTTTACAGAGAAAACACTTTTTAGGACATAATCAAATAGCAAGGTGGGTAGATAACCAATGTGTATTCTGACACTTACACCTTTAGTGTTGTTCCAAGCATTTAAATAGACTTATGTGCCCTTATGCAAACAGTGGTTCATAAGTTGTGTGAACCCAGTTGTGTTCGTTGAAGGCCAAGTAGGTCAAAGAAAAACCCTCTTAGAGACAGAATTCCTTTCTTCTTTCATAACAGCTTGTTAGCTACTGTGTGACATTTGCTGTCCCCTTCTGCCAATGCAGTACCTAGCTGGTTTTGTCCATCTCCTGTGTGCTGTATGGGTGAGGGGAAAGCTAGAAAAGCACTCAGTCCCTGTTAGATCAGTTCACTCAGGCAGAAAATACAGACCTTTACCTCAGCAGAGTCATTGGTCCCAGTCTCATTCTGTGAGGACCCATTTAGTTATTGACAGGTATCTTCTGTAAGTGCACTTACTGCCCTAATATGAATATGAGTGTTTGAAATATTTTACTTAGTTCTTGAAGAAAATGAGGTGATTTGTGCTTTTCCAATACAGAACTGGAATGTCGGGACGGCGCCAATACGAGTTTTCTTCTGCTCCATCAACTTCTCCCTCAACCAAGGACGTGAAGAGTAAGGATATCTCAGTTTTATATCCTCCTGCAAAATGAGACTGCTGGCAAAGATCCCTAGGTACAGTACATTACTTATATTAACATGCAGTTTTGTCAGCTTAAATTATTATTTTGCAATTTATGCCTACCTAGATTAGGTACAAGGTGCTGATCAGGCACAGCAGCACAGAGCCTAGCACAGTCATTTCCTCTGGCTTTTATATTCTCCATGCAGATGGAGTGGCATCTTTCTGTTTGCAACAATATTTTTCAGTATTCTGAGAGCTTTGTAACACCAGACCAGGTGTACTCACCTTAGAGAGCAGCAAAGTTAGAGGCTACATTGGGACCTCAGGGGTTGCATTTCAGTGGCAGCAAGGAATGAATTGTTGAGAGTGCTTTTGCATAGAACTTATTAAAAGGGAAATAAAATGTGTTAGAGGAAAAATAGAGTGAAATTTTTTGGGAAACAAAAGTTAAGATGGTACTCACATTCACATTCTTGGAACTATAGGCTGACCTACATCATCAGTTGTGAGCAACACATATAATCTCCTTCCTCAGTCATTCGTCAGTATTTATAATGGTTCACCAGTATTAATGTCTTAATGTTAAAGAAATTTAAATATTTCTGAAGTGCATATTTTCCAAGAATCCTCATGGTATTCATATCAGATCTTCCTTAAACCCTTTTTTAGTGTTATTGAACAAATTCAGTAGAGAATCTGGTGTGCTCCACATATGGGAGTTGCTTAAGGTTAATTTGTTCATTGATGGTCCTGATTTTTGTGAGATACAGATGCCCAACCAGAAAGTTTTGTCTTCTATAGTAATTTACTGGTCAATTAAGAAAAGCAGAACAGAAGAGGTTATTATTGTTTTGCTTTTACTTGTTATTCTGATGTTTGTTACTACGTTTCTCCTCTTTCCTGTTGTCATTTCAGATGTCAGTCCTATGACATTAATCACAACCTTTTTTGTCTTCATTTTCTGAAATGCAAATACTCATTTTCAAGAGTACAACCAAAACCTAGGTTAAAATTCATTATGTCACATTTCTGACTGTTGGCTGAGTTCCAACAAATAACAAGCATTAGAACAATTAGTTTCATGCATAGATGAAAATACACACATATATATTCATGTTTCCTGATACTCTTCAGGAGGAGGAGGAGGAGCAAAAGCTCAGCTCCTCAGAGGTATTTAGGTCTTTTACAAAAATATATTTCATTACAGACACTAGATAGATGATGGACAGTGCCAATATGCATCTGTGTGTGTCCAAGGGCTGTTTTTAGCAATTGGAAGTTCATACAGGATCCTTTCTGAGCAAAACAGCTGCTGATTTTAGTCCATTTTTGTTTGAGGGAAAGCCTCAGGTTTAAAGGTCTGTTCGTTCCAGGGTGATTGAAGTCAGCACAAGTTTAGTCACTGATTCCAGAGAGCAGGTGGCAGTTCTTAGGGGTCCATTCCTGTTCCAGCTGAAGTCAACTGAGTCGCTACCACTATTTAATAGAAGGTATCTGTAATTCAGCAAATAATTAGTAAAAATGTCCTTAAACCTTTGTGCAGCTGAATCAGCTCACCTTTGTAGAAAGCCTCTCTCCTTCCGATGGTGGGGCTATTGACAGGAGCAGCAGTAGCAGATGCTGTGTGGGTGGGAGGGTGTGTGTGTGTCTTGCCCAGCAACCTCATTCACTGGCTGTGGATTTCACCTCCCACGCTCCACCTGCGAAGGGCGTGTGATTACTCAGTTTCTATCCAGCAGCAGGAGGTGCAGCCTGGTGTTAACATTTTGTTGGAAAGCAGTTGCGGCCTCTCTTTTTCAAAATCTTTGGATACTCGGAATCCACATCCAGCCCCCCCTATGCAATATTCATGACCTTCAGAATAGGTGGAAAGGTGTGATTGAGTGCAGAATGATAAATACAAATGAAGCAGTATTTTATTGGGATGGGTTTGTGATGTATATGTGTGTATATAGTTCTGGACAAATATAAGTGATCTGTTTTGTGTAAGGAATTGCTGTACTGAGTCATAGGAGTTACTTCTCTGTTGTCACTACATACACTGAATTGGAGAACGTGCTTGATCAAGAACACAGAAATATATTTTTCTCTCTCTTTTTCTTTGCTAATACTTTCTTAGTTTGTAACTTTATTTAAAGAAAAATGACCACATTAGCTTTTCTTTCATTTTATTTGCATTATATATAGATATAAAATACGATGTATAATAATTACACAATATGTAATAAAATATAGTATATTTAATATAAATGAATACATATAATATTTATGAATAAAATATATTGTGTATATGATATATAACACAGAATATATAAAAATACCATCAGGGAATCAGAGACTTGTTCATGTTGGAAGGGACCTCTTGAGTTCATCTCATTTACCTGCCCCTAAATGATTTTTTTTTCCCAAAACTGGACAACTTTCATTTCAGCATTTCTTCATTTCAGCAAGAGAGTCCTTCCATGCAGTTTGTTCTGCCTTATTTAAACCATTTATATGCTGTATCTTTAAAAAAAGGAAACTGAAGATAATAATATAAGTTATATAAAGTATATAAAATAAATGCACTTTTTAGAAAATTTTAAATTATCTAAAATAATGATCATGAAGTTCAGCAGTGTAAGCAGCTATTGCTCCTTTGCTACTAACAATAATATGATTATTTTTAAATAGCATCTACAATGCTGTATCAGAGTTATTCTATGATTCTTTAAAATAATCATTCTAATTGTGGGTGTTTTGCCTCTTTAAAAACTGGTTTGTTCATTCCATGTGTGAGCCACACCCTGAAAAACCGAAAGGCTTTGCACACCTAATTTAAGATTTAACCTAATATCAGTGTTAAACCTGTTTGCTTAAAATGCTGTGTAACTTAAGGGTTTCTATTTATTCATTTAGCAAATCAATTTATTATAATCCGCTAAGGCTTAGAACTTAATTCCTGCCATCTGAGGAGTATAGTGTGCTAATTGTACACTAAAAATGATTGGGGAAAAATTCACTGCCTTTTTTTTTTGTTTTTCATTGCTTTTAATGTAACAAAAGGAGCCAGCTTGGTAGCACTGTAAGCTGAACTCGTCATAGTTGTGCTTGGAGCAGACAACAATCAGACCTCCTCACACAGACACAGAAACCTTCAGCCTTTCACCTACAGGCAGCTGGTCTTACATGTTCTTACAGTGCTTTTCAGCAATGTCTCAGTTGCTGATCACCAGGAGCTGGACTGGTATCACTCCTGATTGCTCCTAGACTTCTGAAAAGGTTTTGTGGGAATTTAAGAAAAGGCTTATTAATTCATGTTGCTTTAGGCTATCATGATGCCATAGTCTAAAAGATCCCTAGCTTTAGAGCAGCAGAATCCCTGGGAAGTTCAGGAACCTGACTCTGCAGTGACCTTTTCTGAAAGAAAGGTCAGCATGCCACAGACAGACTTGCCAAGTCAACTGCTTTTCCCTGTAGACATAAGCTTTGTGGTCTTATCCACAGATCTGTTAGGAAACTTGGCCAAGCTACTGCTTTTTGTTGTTTCAGGCACAATATGTGTGTTGAATGAAGTTTCATACTATGTCAGAGTGATTTCAGTAAATGAAGTAAACTTAGCATTGAAAGCGCTTAAAATCCATCCTTTGGCTCCGTACACATCATTTCAAATTTTTTATGGTTTTAATTATTTCCGAGACTCATTCATAGGATTTGGTTCTGTACAAATCTCACTCTCCCATTTTCATGCTTGTTCTTGTTTTGTTCTGTCAAAGTTGAGAGAGGTGGGACTTAATTGGCATATTCGGGAATGATCTTCCAACAATTTGGATTAGCTTGGGATCAAAAAATAACCTCATTACTGACACCTCATTGTTGTTAACTCATTATTTCCTATGCCAAAGACTTTTTAAGCACAGGGATTTCATTCCCTTATTTTAGAGGAGCACTTTTGGGGTACAAAATCTGGACAGGCCATTACCAGTTATTTCAAACATAGTCACGGAAATGTTTTAACAGTGGGAAGTGGCTTGGGATGACAGTTTTGCTGTAACAATGGCTTGGGGTTTTTTGGTTTTGACTGAAGATTAAATTTGGGCCAGAACAAATACGTGATCTTCCCACCCTCTTTCTTCAATCTTTTCTTAGTGAGAAGTGGGCATTAATACTGAAAAGACTGCAAAACTTGAAGATTTTATTGTATTAAATTTCTTCAGTATAATACTTCCCCCTATTTTCCTTTATCTCTGTTCATTTGCATCTTAGATTGGGGTACCTGTTTAGGGCAAGAACTGTGTCTTCAGGTAGTATTAATCAGCCAATATATCTCTGGAGACAATTATGTAAATTTTCCATGAATATTTTAGAAGTGGATTCTTACCTGTAACAGCTATTTTTACCTATTACATGTTTCAGGTCAGATTCTCAGTTCTTTTAGATCTCCAGACCTGTACAGAAAACTGCAGAGATCTGATTTATAGTCACTTCACATCTGACCCAGCATTCATGCAGTTATTTCACTGAAATATAATCTGAAACCAGGAATGTGTGTGCTGCTGAGGATTTACAACTTTATTTGTGTGACTGCTGTAACATAAATATATGCCAATCAACATTGGCTTCTATATTGAATATTGTCAGGTCATTGTCCAGTCATGCACACACAGACTCCCTAATAGACCTAGAATTCAGATGCTGGACACGGATATGGCATTGGGAAGTGGGAGTTCTGAGGTGCTGACAGGGATCCACGAGTCATGGGCTGATGCCAGTCAAAGATGTTACCCTCTTAATTTTTTATTAACCTTGGAAACCTCAATCAAGGTACTGACACCAAAGTAAAGTATGAATATTCAAATTCCTGTGTGAGTCACAGACCAGATCTCGTGGATCAAAAGTTCTGTGACTGAACTTTGCACTGGCCTTTATAAGGACAACTTGCACTTGCAAGACTTGTTCTGGGTTCACATTGCTCTGCAGTGTTGCAGTTTGGCACAAATACATTCACCAAGAATTTGCTATGTGCTGTAAGGAATAACTTGTCATCCAACCTGCATATCAGTATGCAGCAAATAAAGATAGATTGTTCCTGTCTATGGAAAAAAAGCAGAGGAGTATATGTCACTTGGCTGTTTAGGTTTTTTATGATTCTGTTGGCTCAATTGACTCAAATCAAGTTTAATAGTAATTTTCCCATCAAGTTTTATCTGTTTCAGGAGGATGACAGATCTGAATTTGTGGGACTGCTGTCCTTTTGTATTATCAGAAGGACACAGTGACATATTTTGAGTCTGGCAGCACCATTGGCTATTTTGGCTGGGGTTGTACAGGATGAAGTGAAATTGGCCATTACCAGCTCCACACGTGCTGCAGCAGAAAACATTTGGTTGGTTCTATGAGTTTTATTTATTGGCAGTACAGTTGTGGTGCTGTCCAAAAAAGAGAAGGGATAGTAGTGGTAATGCTCAAATTTATACAATTTATACACTGTTTCAGTAATTGAGGGAATGTTGAGTTTTATAGCATGATCCAGGATCAGGTCTGAAATTCTGGTGCAGTGTTGTGAGGAAATTAAACTTTCTAGTGGAATTTTGCTTATATGCCACAACCTCTTACACTTTTTCACAAGTTCTTAAATAACCCATCATTTTAAAAAAACCCACCCTGCTGCCTTCTTTTGTCTGAGGCTGTTTAACAGACATACTGTATTGATCTGCTGTCTTGGCAGCCATTGAACCCACAATAATTCCAGCTCAAATACTTTGAAATAACATGTATAATCTGCTCCTCTGTTTTTAATGTGAAAAATGTCTGTATTTTTCTAGCTGGGTTTTTGGGGGGTGTTTTTTTGGTGTGTCGCGTTGTTTTGGGTTTTTTTGAACAACAGCCACAACAGAATGTCACAAGACAAATTCAGTGAAAGCTACACAAGGATAAAACCTGGCCCATGGATCCAGAGTTTATTTGAAACTCTCCTACAGTCATCTGAGGTGTTTGCATTTGCATCTTCATGCTACCCCACCTGTGAGCACATCACATTACCTGGTGAGCACATCTTCTGTGTTGTCTGGCTCTCAATCCACACACAGATGCATCCATGTATATTGACAGTGAGCAAAAATGATCACAGAGAACTGACAGACTGAGCAACAAAACACAGTAGAAATGTTGAGGAAAAGGATGTGTAGAAGACTTTTGGATAACTGTGTTCAGTTATATGTGTGAAAGTGAAAACAGGCAACTTTGTCTCAACACTGAAAGAATTTGTTGATTAAAAGAAGATAACCAGTATCTAAGAAATACATGTTGTATGCATAAAATGAATGTGCTACATACATGTTTGGCATTGCACAGCATATGTGAGACAAATTCAATATGCAATTATGTGATATTTTTTACTATATTTGGTTAATTCTCTCATACCTTAGTACTCAATGACAGGGATTCAAGTCTGTGACATCTGTTCCTGACTTACATTCTGTGGCTTTTAAAGAACTACAAATGTTCATTTGCAAAAGCTACATGGAAATACGTATTGCTTGTAATGTAAACATTGTGCAGCATCCTCCCTGTATCAGTTCTGTGAACTAGATGCTGACACTAGATTTACAGGAAGACTTGAAAATTAACCAAATCAAAAATACAGGTCTCTCCAAGCACTTACATTGTGCACCTCCATTCTCCCTCATAAGAGAACAGTTAATTCGACTATATACTTACAGAATTTTGGTATAATGATTTTTCCAGAGAAAACTTTGTTTCAGACAATGAAAAGCGTGGTGGTATATATTCTTTTAATATTTTTTATTTCTTCTTGGACATCTTTTTTCTTCTTTAAAGAATTAAAAGAACTTCTTTAAAGAACCACTTTTTACAATTGACATTTTGATAATTTCAAATACAAATTTTCACAAAATAATCTTGATTTTTCTGAAATGGCAACTAGGTGACATATATTGTGAATATATTTCAGTAGTTTGATATGGTCTGTCTAAACACAGGCTATGCTCACTATTATTCCTTACTGCCAATATTCAATATCATAGTTAAAGGTGATAGTGATTGTCCTGTGAGTTAGCAGAAGTTTCATTGCTGTTGATACAATACATTCATAATTTATTGTGTTGCTCTGTTGCTTTTATGCTTGTCTCTATGACCTGTCTCTAGGATTTAGTTCAGTGTTAACCAGAGGGCCAAAGCTAGGAAATCACTGTATAATATTTCTTTCTTAAAAACAAAAAATTTCAACAGAAAATCTTTTACATGGAAGAAAACCACACCAGAGAAGCAAACTTTACCTTAGGTCTGCTAATCCCCCTTGCATCCCTCTACAAGCAGCAGAAAGAGGCTCCTTCTGACAGTAATTGAGAGGATCTATGTGTCTTTTGACCACAGAGCAGGACTAGGGAGAATTTTTCCTAAAATAAGGTTAAACCTCTGGAAGTGACTCTTACTTTTCTGTGTTGGAAACAAGTTCTGCTTTCCACCAGACTACAGTATTCAGTGCTGGTAAAATGTAAGACAGATAATTATAGCATTTGGCATTATCCTGTGCTTGTCTAATTAATTGGAAGAATGGGAAAACATATATCCATTGTCTTTTTTTTTTAAGAAGGGAAGTACTTAATCCCATTCTTCCCATTTAACTTGATGCAACCCTAGATATAGAAAGTGGTTCTGTATTTTGTATACTGAATACACAATCCCATTCTCATTTGTCACTGTCAAAGATATCTAGTGATCTCATGTGGAAAGTTCAGAGTGCTGTGTCATGGTCAGCATATTTGGTTTCTTTGGAACTAGGCAACCCCAATTTAGTGTCTTTCAAATAACAACATTTCTTATTAATAGGGTTCTTTTTAGAGTATTGATAGTACTTGGCAGGAATGGAGAACTACATGTGCTAGATGATGCCCTAGTTAATTGTGGAATTTGATTCTCCTTTATTTCATGAGCTGACTTGCAAATTCTTTCTCTTTTAGCAGAGAAGCATTTTGCAACCATTAGAAACCAAACCAGGAAGGAACCTGCGATTTTTGTTCTTAGTTCTGGCAACAATCTCATGTCTTGCAAAGATCCCACAGCTGTTCTGACTTTAGGAGTGTTTGAAAACATCTGTTAATGCACTTTATTAAAACCACGTAATCTGAAGACAAGACCACAAGACACAACTCTGAAGGTGTCTGGAGAGCTCTCCATGATATCACTGTGCTGTGGAGAAGACTATTAGACCCTTTAAAAGGGAAACTGTATGAAAGTGTCTGTGATTCTGTTAAAAACCTCTCTTCCAGCCTCTCCTCTACTTTAATGTGCTAATCCTATGCTCGGTTCTCTCCTGACCACTGCAGTGACCTCATTGGTTCTTAAACTGCAAGCTCCACTTGGTGTTTTTCAAAGCCTTGTGATACAATTTCATTCTCCCTCTAACAACTTTAGAATGAGCAGACAGATCCACAAGTCCTTTTCCATCTTCCTGTATGTCCTGGTTTCAGCCCTTTAGTTGCCAGCTGGGATTAGACCCACTGTGTTAGGACTTTCAGAGAGTAGAATGGAAGAAGGCAAGCAGAGGATCCTTCCTCCCCAGTGGTGGAGGAGGGTTCCTTTCTCAGACATTTCCAAACACATGCCTTGTTCACACAGCTTGGTGCAATGTTTAAAAATGGATTTTCTGAGTTCATGACCTCTTTCAAAAGAAGTGCTGGAAGCCAACACGTTTTGTCCTGGCTGATCTGGGTGCAGTGGGCACCTGTTGCAAAGAAGACTGTTCACCCAGACCTCTCCACTGGGTAAATTTAAGCTTCTATCTGAAGAAAGGGTCTCAAATAAAAAGGAACAGCACATAGAAACTTAGATGATATGCAGATAAGATCTTTGGGGTTTTCAAAATTATTATTCTTTTCTGAACATTCAAGTATGTTTATTCAAATGACATTATTAAAATCCAGTTAGTATTCCATGACTTTTAAGTGCCGTACATGACCATATTTCATTTTACTTTTGCCTAAATATGGAGAAAAGGAAGGCAATTAGCTTTGAAATTTTAATTTTGAGTACACTTAATTAGATGGCAGGTAGATCTTCCTACAGCCATACAGGTTTGGGAAAAAATTTTACAAACCATTTTACATGAAAGCATTACCTGCTTTTTCAAGTGCAAGAGAATGCATGAGAATGGCCACCAGGTGTGTATAAACTGTCACTTATGCAGTGAAATCTGCACAGGAATCTGTGTATGAATTTTTTTTCATGACCATGAAAGTCAAAGGATTCACATGTACCAAAGTATATTTCTCAAGCATAGATAGAGCCTTTTCCATGTCAGTTCCAGTGGCTGCCATCTGCAAGAGTAGTGTAAGGATTGGGGATGCCATTGGGCTAGTCATTCCAAATTGTAAACTGAAATTAGCTGAAATTTCTTGTAAATTTCAGAGGTTTTGCATACAGTGTTGGAGATTGGGCAGTGCCTAAGAGAATAGAGAACAAGATAGATAAGATCTGTGAAACAGCAAGAAGTGAGTTTTGATTATCTGGTCATAGACCATTGTGTTTTTACCACCTTGGAACCTTAGCACCATGTTCTCCTCCTCCTCTCAGCCTCCCAGCCTTTGCTAACAGCAAAAAACTAAACCCATTCAGTTTGGTGCATGAAAGTGTTGAAAGGACATGGATAAGATTCCTGTTAGAGGAGAAATAGGCTTTGGAAATCTGCTGTCATTCCATCACCCCACAGAAACACTCCAAAATACCATATTCTGGGGGAGAGAATGGAAAGTATCTAGAGCACCAAATGTGGCAGCTGGAAGCAATTTTAAAAAAAATACACAAGATGGGTAGGCCAGTTATGAGTGATAAGAGAGGCAGCTGGGAGATTTAAAAGAGAAGGCCTGGGAGCAGCTGAAAAATGCCAGCAGTCTGCTAGTGAGAGCATCTGAGAGCTAAATGGCTGCACGTGGTGAGAAAACGTGCCAAAATGATAAGAAAAACAGCTGGAGAAAAACAAAATTTCAAAGCCTCTGAAACGGGGATGGATATGCAAATTCTGGTAACTGTTGAATGAGTAAATGAATTACTTTTTTTCTCTCTCTGCTTTCAGAAGTTCCTCTTGTTTTCACAAATGACATCTTTCTCCAAAATCTGCAAATGTCCTTTTCTGTTGCCTCTTCCTTCCCTTGACCTTTTGGTTCTTGGTTTTTTTCCTCCACAGAAAATAGGTATCTCTGAACAATACTGCTCATTTGTTTATAGTATCTTAAGCCAATATTTTAACTGTTTATTTTTCTATTTCCTGACCTTATTAAGACTTTCCCTGCTTCTTATTCCGAATGTGAAAACCTCTCGGTGGAACACCATCCTCCATGAGGGAAATGCACAGGTAGCTGTTGATTTTAATAGCTCCAGGTCTCACTCTGGGCAGGATCTGTAGGATTTGGATGCCTTTGTATTGCAGAGGTCTCTCTGGAGGAGTTGGCAGTGCTTGAAGGGTCTGATAAACCACCTCTAGAATTTGGCAGGGTCTAAAACAAGTCTGTAACAAGAACGTGGTGACTTTAGAAAGCTATAAAAATACACAGTGGGGCAGATTTTCAAGGTTTTATGCATTACAGTTGCAAATGTACTTTCTTATGTATTTTACTATCCATAGGGCTTATCATTTACTTGTATCTGATTACATATTTGAATCTAATCTGGGTGTGTGCATTAGGGATGTAGAGACATATGCCAGTACCTGATAGACTAGCATGTTCTTTACCTTTGAAATTGAGTCTCTGCTGGTTTTCAGCAGTGAAAGCAAGAGACAGTATGTATCATAAGGAACAAAGAGTTTATGTGAAGAGAAGGGTACTGGAGAAGATCTTAATAGATTCTGTCCCATCAAAGACTGAAAAACAGCAACATGAAAAGAGCAAACATGCTGTCTAGCTTCTCTGAAGCTGTTTGCTAATGACCTCCAACGAACTAGAAACTGTTAGAGAGTGTAGTCTCAGCTTGAAGCCTAAGAGAAGGAAAAAATATCAGACTGAGAGAAAGATGCAAAGCAGGTGAAAGAGAGAATGGAGATAATCAATAATTATTTTACAGCAACAAGGCAGTAATCGGGCATCAAATTCTTGATACCTTTCATGCTGCCTGACATACACTGTTGTGTCCAGGAAGACCAGCAGCAGGAGTTTTGGAGGACATGAAAATAAATTCACAGAATAATAAAATAATAGAGCAAATTGAGAGGGAGAGAGAGTATAAAAATGAATATTAAAATATATTAGATTGATCACTTTTTTTTTTGAAAATGGTAATAATTTGAATTATTACCATTTACTATGGCTGAAATATAATTCATAATGCAGCCTATAATAAACATTTTAAATAAGGAAAATGATAGGGTCAGGTCAAAAGATGTACAATCCAGTCTTACAGAATACTAAATGAGACAGAAAGCACAGGAAGCACTTTCCCTTTTCCAGAGGAAATTATGCTTGTCTGGGATAGGAAAAAGTACTTGGACTGGGTGATTAAAAAGTGTTTGTGGTGCAAATTAATTGTTTTAAAAGGAAGAATTTAAGTTAAATTTTCAGTCACCTGAAAGCCTTTAACTGTGTCTTTTAGAATAAGATCTATTGATTGGGAAGCCTTTGATATGATATACCCCTAACAGGAACAGTTAAACAAAAGCAGAAATATGCAAAAAATTCTATATATAAGATGCAGTGTTGCACTTTTTGTGCTTAAGTAATTTTTTTCTCTTGGAATAAAAAATTTCATCTTCCCTTTTTCATCTTCATGATTAGCAGCAGACTAAGCAATTTATTAATCTACATTCTGCTGTAAATATGGATGACCTCTGCTTAAAAAACAAACCAAAAAGTTTATGAGAAATTAGTGCAGGTGCACTTATCTGAAAAGAAGTGAGATAGTGGATTTGAGAAATAATGGAGGAGGCACTGTCCACTGTTTTTTTCCAATGCATTGTCTTTGATAGTTGAAATAACTTCACCTTCTACACATCCTGCTTTTCAGCCTGTAGCCTAAGAAGGTCTTTATCAGTGGCTTTGCACCACCTTGTTACTCCAGAGAATTTCCCCCCAAGAAAGCTGCCCAGGTTCAGTAGCTGCAGACCTTGAGAAAGGAGGAGGATTTCAATTGCAAAAGGAAGAATGGTTTGGCTAGTTGTATTTTTAATTAAAATGAGGCAGTGATGGAGAGACTGAATTTGGAGAACCTCCTACGTCAGGAGCATGAATTTTCCCAACAAGGAGATGTAGCCTGTAAGTACAGACAAGCTGCTGTGAAATGCACAAACTAGAGGTGACCTTTGGCAGCTCCATTTAAAGGAACATGACACTTCCATTTGTAATTGGCCTGGGTCCCCCACATGGTGCTCTTTGAGTGATCTTACTCAAAACTTAGTGTTTCTCAAACAGCCCCGAGGTGGGACACTTCCTACCCCTCCTCAAGAATGAGAACGTGAGAAATTTCACCACTGATAATTTGCTTCAAACTCTGGGAAATAAACTGAACATCACTTAAATATTTCTTTTTCCTCTCCTCTACACCAAATCATTATCAGAAGAGGACTCAAAGTTCACCATAAGCATGAACATGTTCCTGCTCTTTTCTTTCTTCTAGCACATCCCGTTGAACAGAAGAATAATCCATCCATTAAACCCACACAGATGTTAGAGTGTGTTCCCATTCTACAAACTGGAGAGCAAGTCAATGCCTGGTAGAACACAATGCTGCTTGGAGGGTTTACATGCAGCTTGCTCTGCTTAACAGCAGAGGCTTTAATGAGTTATCTGGGGTACCCAAATGGTATTGTAAATATAGGTCATCCTTTGAATACCAGGATCTAAGAACGGTGCAGTGAAATAGTTCTTGAGGTTATTGCTGAATTCGGAAATAAGTCAATTAGTATAATTGAATACCTGTATGACTGACAGAATCTGAGACTTTGCAGGTGACCCTGCTTAGATTGCAACATCCCACTGAGTAATAATTTGTTTTCATGTTGACATATTTATGATTTTGTCCTCAGGGGTCACCAAATGGGCAGTAACTACCATCATTCTTGGCCAGTTAAGATCTGGAGTATCTCCTCTTAGCTTTTAAACTCCAGACAACTGTACCATCCTCATAATCACATTAAATAGCACAATAAATGTTGATAATGCATGAAAGTATTTTGATGTTTGCCAGTAGTAGCACTTCTGCCTCCACCAAGCAGACTGTACTTCTTACCCCTTTGGAGTGAACCTCTCTGGCCTCCAGCAGTTCTCTCTGGATATATTCATGCAGATCTGTTTTCAGTCTGGGCCCTGGCTGGATGTCAAGCTCGTCTTGATTGTGCCCAAAGCTTGCTATTCTGTTCTGTCTGCAGTTAGCTACTGAGCTGTCCTGCTGAAACAAAGGATCATTAGTACAGTGCAGCCGCATTTCAAATAAACTGTATCTTAAATGCAATAGAGACAGTGCCTGCTTCTCCCTAATACTGCCACTCCCTGCAGTAAAAGCCAGATTCCTTGAGGTTCCTCCACACACTGTTTGTATCTCTGCCAACCTGTATTCTTAGAGAATTGTTGGGAAGCACCACTGCCACTGTTGGGATCAGGCCAAGGCGCTCCATACAGTTTGCATTATACTGAAGACAAGACACAGGATCTTTGAAACCAGCTTCGTTCTTTGAAGTTCCAGCAGGCACCAAGACCTTCTTCCCCAGAAGGACACTGCAGTGCTGTTTGTTTGCCCTTTGACTAGTCCTTATTAAGCTAAACCGACGTGTTCACACAAAGAAAGCCTTTCAGCTGTGGGGTGCCCTTCTCAGGAGCTCACTCAGCTGAGCTCGTGCAGCCACTTCAGGGGCAGCTCCCTTCTGACACCAGCCCTCTGCAAAGGCTGTGGGCATGCTTCTGTTTCCACACTCAACCACAGTTCTGAGAGCTTTACATTAGATTCTGATTTCTTTTGGCAAGATCCCAGGTGTTGTTGGAGTAGACAGGAAGATTTCTGTTCTTGATAAGGTCAGAGGAAAACCAGTTTCAAGACACAGTCGTGTATGTGGAACTGGTGACATTTGCAAAATAAAGCCTGGAGATCTTTTTACTCTCTCTTACATGAAAACTAGTATAAATGATGATGGCACTCAGGTTAGTGAAAGGATTCACTTTACAGAAAACAAGAAAAGAGTTTACTTGATAAAGTAGTCCTCTAATGGAAAAAAAAGCCTATATTGATGAAAATCAAGAAAGAAGAATACATAAGCTTGCATACTGTGATACCTAAAGCTTGGTTTGTGAAGAACAGATTTTCCTTAAATAGTGTAATAGCATAAATTCATGTAAAGTAATGCACACTATTCCTTAACCATATATTGAAAAATCGTGGACATTCCTTATTGCATTAATGTGCTACTTACCATCTTCCAATGCTAGGAAGAGAGTGTACTGCACAAAGAGCAGGCCACTTTTAAGGTGCTTTGTCACTAGTGTGATGAAGAAATTACATTATAATTGAGACTGTCCATCACTTAAAAAAGCCTTGGCCATATCTTGTGCTTCAACTTGGTTGTGCTTGGGTTGTTCTTGCCCATGTTGTCTCCATAAAACAGTATGGATAAACTTAATGATCTTAAAGGTCTTTTCCCAACAATTCTGTGGTTCCCAAATTGTCTGACTACCCTCAGTGGAAACAAGATTTCCTCTAGACTTTCATTACTTCTGTCTTCATTCAGAAATATTACCAGTGAACAAACTAGGAGATGAATTCCAGTGGTTTGAACAAATAGCCAGAGAATCCCAATTTTTGCCAACATCATGATATCCACAGCCTTGACCAAGTAATCATTCCTTCCAAGCAGTTGGCAAATGTGTTTCTGTTCAAAGCCATTCAGTTACAGTGGTTCTTGTCAGGAAAAAATAAAAACAATCTTGTTTTTATTGTTTTTACTTGTAAATGCAGGGATATTTTGCTTTTGAACAATTTATGATTTTTAAAAATAGGTTTTTTAAATAAACCACAAAATGTTTTAAAAATCACTTTAGCTTATTTTTGTCATCACTACAAATCCAGACAACAACAACAAAAAGTACAAGTTTTTCACAGGGTGGCAAAATCCTTTGCCTGCATTACTGGATAAAAATGTGTTGTGTTTTCAAGTGTGTCATAAAGATTGATTCATGTCCTTGCAAGTGCAGTGACAAAACTCTTTTAACAGCCTAATGACAGGTGATGGATTCACTGAGTTTTGCTTATGGCCTACCTCTGTCAGTTTGGGTATTTTGACATCTTTTTCTCTGGTTCAAATGGAGTGATGATATTCAGAAGAAGGTGAGCTGCAGATGGAAAGAGGTCTTTTGTGAAGACTTATCCAGATTTCATAAATTTTGAACTGAAAGACTGTTGGGTTTCCTTATCTTACCCAATTTAAGTCGTAAGTAGAAAGTGAGTGGGCACCTGTGAGAGCCTTTGCCCTCTGTAGAAGTGAAGAGTATGTCACCCACAATAGTCACATCTAGAGAAGGGAGAAGAAGCAGCAGGCACAGGGAAGTCTGGTCCAAAGATTAACGCAGGGGTACTGAGCTAAAGATTGTATATATATATATATATATGTATATATATATCTCAGAGACCTCTCATCAATTAATTTGGATAGTCAGCCTTTCTGATGCTTGCTGGTGAAACACACTTTGGTGGGTTCCTCCTTGTTCCCAGGCTGTATAGGTCAAAAATAATGATAGTGTAAGCTAGTCCAAATTCATGACTTATCTCAGTGAAGTCAGCCCATGAAATTGGGAAATGTTCCAGAGCTAATTTCCTTTATGTTGAGAAAAGCAGGTGATTGTTGTATGTGCACATCTGCATGTTTGAACACAGTCATATTGTAGTTTTCTCCTTATTCTTTGACACTATGTCAAGGTTATTTTTTTCTCATAATTTTACACTGCACTGTGGAGAGAAAAAATTAGCTGCAAACAAGCCCCTAAAGCCAAATCATCAGATATAATTTTGTAAATTCACACATAACCATGATGTTTTCAAAGTCCTCAGAAGTCTTTAGTTGCTGCTACTGTCAGGTGTTATCTTGGTTTTCCTAAATATAATAGTATCTTGAATCAGTTGCTTAGGATCAATATGCCCAATAATATGGTCACATGAATGCAGTAAACTATCTTAAAAGAGAATTTCACTATTCTTTTCAGGCATAAACAAAAGCCTGCTGGATGCAAACTTATTGCATGCCTCCTGCAAGGTAATATTACTAGTCATTTAGGCTGTAATATTAAATGTATTGTAAGGCTGAGTGGTTTTCCTTTTGTTGGATTTTTTCATTCTTCCCATTCACAGCAGTGTGTATTTTGGTGATAATTACAAGGCCAAATTCTGTTATAATCCTCAGTTTTTACTTGCTCATAAATTTTTCTTTAAAAATTTCCTAAGTGCCTGAGATTTTTACAGTCAGATTTTGCCCAGAGCCTGTTTTATTGCTAGTTTGAGGAAGTATAACCTAATAGTTTGAAGTTCAAACACACAGGAAAACACAATACATACTTGGCAATCTGAATACACTGCTTACATGTTTATTTATAACAAAACCCTGGAAAATAGACTGAAATTGAATTGAAGACAATTCAATCACATGAGCAGGCTCTTTTGAACTGGAACATAGGGTCGGAATGGAATGCTTTTTCTCACAAAGTTTTGAGCATAGCTAAGGAATTGCTCAGTTTAAAATGACTCAGCATCTGATGAAAAAGACTAAGAGGTGTTTTGAACAGTTGCATTATTATTTTAATCCTAATATAGTCCTTTCACGTGTTTGAAAAATCCAAGAAAAATGTATCAATGAACTCTAGTAATGTCAAGTTATGTTCACTAGTTAATAGAAAAATAAAAATATTATAAAAAACGACAATTCTGGCAGCCAGATCATCAGTGTAACCTTTCAAGTTATTCCACCCTTTTTAATCTACACATTCCTTAGCATTGGTTCCTAGTTTCAGCTTCTTCCTCGCTTCTTCCAGCACTGGTCACTCTTCAGTATAAAATCTCTTCTGTGTTTGGAAATACAACTGGAAACTATATTGTGGGCATTTTCTTGCTGCTTGCATGTATGCCATCTCTCAAGTAAAATGATAACATTTTTGCTGAGTGTTCAGGTATTTCACAATTGCATGCTGATATTTCTCAGTTGTTTCATTTTGGTCCTGATAATATGAACTAATGGTATGTCATGTATGTGAGATGTTAATAAGGTATATTTTATGTACTAAGGTCTATTCAGCTACTCATTTATCAAAAACAAGAGTCAGTGTTCATGTTGTATGCCCAAAGCTAGTTTTGCTAGTGGAGCTTGCACATTTACATTTTTGCTGAGGTTACTTAATCTGTCAAGTTACAGAGCCAGCATGCAACTGACCTTTATAAACTGAGTCATAAACTTTTATTCTGTTCCCAGTGTGGATTACTACGACACAGACCCCTCCAGGGCAGCAGGCATTCCCCTTCATGCCCCACCCTGGGGTGTCTCTCACTGCCAGATGGAGGCAAGGGAAGGCCCAAAGACATTGTCAGGGGTGTATATCATTAGGGGAAAGATGCTTTCTTCATCCTATGTCAAATAAAAGGTTAGTGTGCCATCACTCTGCTCTGCCTTCCTCTAAGAGAGACTTTTGGTTTTAATTCCTACTTGGTGTCATGTCTTGTAGGCAAACCCTTAGGAGCGAGACCAGTGTAGGGAAATAGAACAAAGCAAAAAATGGCATTTATTGTTTTCTACTCACTTCCCTGCTGGCTGTTTACATGCTTCTTAGCAGAGAGAGCACTATGGTGTGCTCTGCAAGGTCGCAGATCTTAAGGTCAGATTGCAAAAGCCAGTTCAGCAACACCTCTCAGCAGCCAGGCTCTAAGCACTTGTTAAGAACAGAACATGACAGCATCAGCCCAGGATGTTAGTGAGTGTACCAGTTCTGGACAACTGAGTTTCATAATCGTCCATGGTGAAATGAAGTCTGACCCCAAGACCAGGAAAAATCTTTTCTATAGGAAAAATCTTTTCTATCACTTCCATTTCACTGCTGCCCTCTTTTGCAGATGAAAAAAGACCCTTTTTGAGGATGAAAGAACAGCTCAAATTCTGCAGTCAAGCTGTGCTTCTGCTGAAGTCACTGTAAGAGTGACAGCTGCAGCAATGAATTTCAGTATGAAGATTATATAAACATCCCCCCCATTCCTCAAAGAACTGGCCAAGACTATCATGTATTTCATGCAGGCTTCTTTCAGACATCAGGTAGCAATTGCTTTTGGCCATTAGTGGCCTGGACTGATATTGAAGTGTTGTTTAGTCCTAAAGATTACAAATCCATCATCAGCTGGATCTGAGCAGCCACTTCACTGCTTCCCAGTTCAGGTACTATTATGTAGAAAGGTGTCCTGACCTTTAGATTTTTAGTAACACCACTTTGTGCATGTAGGAATGGTTCAAGGACAAAAGAAACTGCCAGGTGTGGAAGGGCATTGATTCAGGGACCTCTTCAGGAAGCTCAGTCCACAGAAATCCATGGGACCTGATGGGCTGCACCCAAGGGTATTGTCATTCTGAGGCTGCTCACTAGTGTCTCTGAAAGGTCATGGAGACTGGGGAGGTCTTCCATGACTGCAGAAAGGCAGATGATGCACCCATCTTCAGAAAGGGCACAAAGGACCATCTAGGGAACTACCAAACAGTCACAGAGTGAGCAATCTTGGCAGAAATTTCTGGGCACATGAAGGAGGTGGTAGTGATTTGGAACAGCCAGCGCGGATTTACAAGGGTAAATCGTGCCAGACCAACTTAGTTGCAACTTAGTTGCCTCTTGTGATGAGGTGACTTCATCTGCAAATGAGGGGAAAGCAGACAATGTTGTCTACCTTGAGTTTAACAAGGCTTTCTAGGTAGTGTCCCCACAGAATCCTTGTATCCAGTTTCAGATGGTCCAGTCTAGATCAGGAGAAAACTGAATCATTGGTCAAAAGGGCTTATGCTCTGTCCAGAGGCTGGTTACAGTGGAGTTCTTTGGGGGTCTCTCTGGTCTGATACCTTTAGCAATGACCTGGAAGAAGAAATAGGATGATCAAGGGCCAGGTCTGTGGACTGATCATACTTAATAGAGGGTATACTTGATATACTTGAGATCAGGCCTGCCACTGAGAGGGATTGACACTTGTCAGAGGACTAGGCCAACAGAAACACCATGAAATTCAGTCAGGGCTAATAGAGAGTTCTTCTCTCAGATGGACTAACCTCCAGGGCTTGGTTAGGACATGGGAGGCTTGGGGGAGGTTGAACAGGAGTCAGTGGTAAACTCTAGCAGCAGTGAAAGTACATCAGAGTGTATCAACAGGAGAACAGATCAAGGGAATTGATATTCTCTTTCTTATAAAAGGCAGTAGGTTTTTTGTGGCAGAGTTGGTCCAGTCTTATGCCTCCCAGTACACAAAAGCTTCTGATAAACTTCAATGACTCCACTGGAGGGCCAGCAGGATGGCTGGAGGTTAAAGCATGAGAATTGTGAGGAGAGGCTGAAGCATTGGGGTTTAGTCAGCTTATGGAAGAGAACAGCAATTTCCCAGTTCTTAAGAGGAGGTGACTGAGAAGATAGGGCTGGGCTCTCTGCCAAAGAGCAAGAGACTAAGGCTATAACCGAGCAAGGGAGGTGCTGGCTAGATAGAAGGGAGAAAAAAAAATGACACTTTGTGAATAATTAGGCAGTGGAACAGATTACCCAGAGGGGTTGTGCACTCCCCACATGGGAGATTTTAAAACCTGACTGGACAAAGACATAAGCAACCTGGGACCTCCCAAAGTCCCTTCCACTCTGAATTATTTTATGATGACTCTCAGGATGGATCTCCTCCTTCTTTTCTGTAGAATTTCTTCCATGTAATACAGTTCCTATCAGTCTACACAGTTGAGTCTGTGTATATGCTGCTATTCACCCTACAGATCAGGAAGACTACATAAAAGGTAGTTTTAACTAAAAAAAGATCTATGACAATTTGAGCAAGAACAACACTAGACAGGATGAGACAATGTTTTTTTATTGTTTTAATACGAGTGAATAGAATAAGAGATTTGAAATGTAAAGCAATATACATACTGAATAAATAATATGCACAGGAGAGTCATGTCTACATTATAACACTGGCTAGTATTCCGAATACTTTAAATAAATCCAGTGACATTGGATAAAGTCCATAAAAATGCTATCCTGTCTTCCCTTGTATGAAATTGTTCAAGTATAAAAAAAATCCAATACAGTGTAAAATATTAAATTCCATTTCGGTCAAGAATAAAAATTGCAAGTATTGTAGTTTCACAGGACAATATAAAGCAGCATTTTCTAGCAAAGGGAAAAATAGTCAGTCTACATACAGATGAGTAAGAAAACGGCACTAATGTATTTGAGGAGTCTACATGAATAACTAATAGAGGGAAGAAGAATGAACTAGCAATGTTTTATGTAAAAACCTAAAAAAGTGTTAATTTAAGAGTACCCTCATACAGTGCACATACTGAAATTAAATAAATCCAAGTCAACATCCTTAGTTAATTAGGTTAATATTTAATATGCTACATCTAAGCCTACTAAATAATTTATACCATGAGATGAATACATAATTTTACAGTGTCACATCTAAAGTCGCTTTCTTTAGAGCGCAGCATAGTAAAACTTTCAAAATAAATATTTCTTTTTAAATAGCATAACAATTAAGGCACAGTATAAATCACATACCATTAACCCTTCAAGAACTGCAGTCTTGGTAACAAAAAGTTGCCTTGTGTACTGTAGGTTTGCTAATAAATATTTTAAATATAATCCTGAAATAGATATTAAAATTGTACAAATGGTTTCAGAAAAGAAAATTCCCTTACAACAGTTCTTAAAGGTTTTAATTCTTTAGGCTTCTTCCTGCCTTTATTCACAAGTTACGAATAGATGCAATAAATAGAAAGAGAAGGCTGTTGTAGTCAAGGGCTGATCCTATTTTAGAATCAGAATAGCTGACACCAGCAGTTAAAGTTTCCCAAAAGTGAAACGGGATGGGGCGAGGGATTAGGATGTGACAAGCTCATCACATGAGCACGAGTGATGTGTTCTGTCCAGAACTGTCTGTGTTATTGATTGTCTCTACAGCTGTTGCACCCCTTACTTCCACATCACTTGCTCCATAGTTCCACTCATCCAGAGGACAGAGAAGAAAATAACTTTGGTGCCTGTCCGCCATCTTACTAGCCGGCCATCTTCCTTGGGTTGTTCGATGCCCGTTAGTGAGACAGTGAGAAGGTACTATCTCACGAAGACAACTTCTGAAAACTAGAAAGGACAATCAGTGCTTTAAGCTTGTTTCCTCTTAAAATGGATAAAGATTACATATTGCTGACTCTTGTTTTTTCCCTGGTTCTAACTTTTTAAATACCATTTTCTTTCTTATAAAAGGCAGTTTTGCTTCCCTGATACTGTAAAAAGTACACCTTTGCTTTTTTTGGTTCTTGTTTGTTTGAAAATATGAAGTCCCATTGCTACTCCTGTCACTCTTTCATGACAGTAACAGTATTTTTCCCCCCCATTTTCTTCTGGCTTGATACTTGAAACTAGACATGCCGCACTACCCCTTCCCTCTAAGAACATGATTTGGATGCATACTGTATGAAGACAGCGGGATAAAAATCTTTAGTTTCGCAATAGCATCGCTTTCCTTAAAGCTCCTTTAGTTAATATCAATTGTCTCTGTTAACTACTTATACTGGAAGGCTGAAGAGAGGAAGAGATAGCGCGAGCTTCCTTCGGGAGTCCATCTGCTATTGCATACGGTCTGTCTGCAGCTGTTGGGGCTGGTACTGGCCAAAGGCCGCAGCGGCCGCCGCGGCCGTCCCGGGCGCTGCCGCGGTGATGGGCTGCTGCACCGCGTAGCCGTAGCCCCCCGCAGCCACGTACCCGGCGGCGGCAGCCGGAGAGGCGGCATATGGGTACTGCTCATAGGCGGCCGCGGCGGCCGAGTACTGGGCGTACGCAGCTCCGGTGTAATCGATGTAGGGCGTAGTGGAAGCAGCGGCTGCTGCAGGTTGAACGTGGGGAATTACCACTCCAGGCTGCACAAAAGCCTGTGGATAGACATAGTGAGCGGGTATCCTGTTGAAAGATGGGAGAGGGAGTTAGAGTTGGTAGGCGAGTCAGCGCCTAAGCGACACATCCATACTCCGAACTAAAACAAACTCAATTTAGTTGTTGTTATGTGCATAGGGTTGCCACAATAACTAGACTCAGTGGACCAATTACCAGTTCACTGGCCCGAAGAGATGCATCGCTCCGAAGCACAGCATTAGAGCTGAGGTAAGTTGGAATGTTTGGTGTTGCTTCAGGATAGTATCTTTAATGCCATTAAAATCTTTAGAGGACCAGCATTACTGATGTCAGTTTTAAGACAACTCTGAAGGACTAAGCTTGATTATTCCATGTGGAAAATAGCAGTACTTGTTTTTCAGATCACCTGTAAGTCATTTTTATTACCCTGCTTCTCTCTTAATGACTCTTAGTAAAATTATTTCCTGCAATGCTTTTATGATAGTAACAGAGCAGTTTGACAGTACCACTGTAATGAGTTTGACAATAGCCTATAAGGCAACAAAATGGTTGAACCCTGACTTTATGTAAAGTCTTCCCAGGGAGCAGGGGAAAGATTGTATTGTGGCAACCCTACTTAAGTTGCTATGCAGACTCAGCACACATTAATTTCTCTGCAACCTCAGTCACCCTTATTAAAAATAAGAAAAAAAAACCAACACAGGCGACAAAGGAGTTTAAATAGAGTTCACAAGTGTGGTAAACACAGCAAGAATCACACTTTCCAAACGAACGATAGTGCAGCTCACTCCGTCACAAGAGGCCATTGAGGGGAAGCTACAGAGATGCTATTAAAATCCATAACAGTGACTCCTAAGTACATGTGCATCACACTTTTATAAAAGTTTGTAAGGACACAAGGGTCAAACCTGTTTGATTATCAGGTCACTGATGTCCTGTTTTGTGCCAGCTTGTTTATTTCTATGCAAGACATACAGTATAGAGTTTTTTGGGAGGTGGGCATAAGATTAAGTCTAAATAGATCTGGTGCTTAACAAAAGCAAAAAAACCACAAATTTACAGCTTAAGAAATAACCATTCTGAACAGAGCAGTACACACTTTCCCATCTTCAAGTCACAAAACTTGCTTGTCTTGTTTACTTAGCCCTTCAGTTTTAAAAATTAGTCGTAGCATTGTCTTAGCACACAAGTCTACATACAAATTAATCTCATAGCTGTATTTTTTCATATAGTATGATTTTGAAAAAAATAAAGTAATTATCATTTTACATTCATAACCCTGTCTTGCATCTGGATTTCCACAGAGAAATTACTTCATATATGTAATTCCTTTCCAGCCCATGAATCTTTATAAATCCATGAAAAACCGCTTGTGCAGATTTGTTACTATTTCATACTGAACTTTACAGACAACGCTCAAGACTGCACCAACCTTCCAGCATACTTTAAGCACAGATGCAAACCACAATGGTAAAACTGTCCTCTCTTCTCCAAATTCAAAATCTAATTGAAAGGGTTTGTTGGGGGGTTTTTTGTTTCATTCTTAAAATAGCTTCAAAATGTACTTAAGTGGTCAACAAGGAAGCATTTCAATCAGAAGGGACACTGTCAACTAGAATTATAGAAAAATATACTTTAAGGTAATTGATAGGCTTTAGAACAGCCTAGTTTTCCTTTTAAGAAACAAAGAGCTCAGTTGATTCAATAGGACATTAGCAGAGAGAAATATTCAGTTGCCGTGTTTAAGACAACACCACAATCATAAAAACCCAACATGTCAGTGAAGTTCATTTTCTACTGGGTGAAGGAGAAGTGGGAAAAAAAAAAAAAAAAAAGTGATAAATAGGGAGGCACTGGGGAGGAAAAGGAAACAAAAACCAAAACCATAAGTTGGGTTTTTAACACTCACCTAATTTATGAAGTGATTAGCCAGAAGTGCATTTGAAGCATACTTAAGGCTGGCTCTGTGCATTTAAATACACATCATTACCCGAGCTCTCCATACAAAATGGATGAGCATAAACAAGCATTTTGTATTGGTCACAAACCAAGTGCAATCCTAATAAATACAACACCATGGGTTTTTTAGTATTAAGGGAAGAGGTATGAAACCAAATTTGAAGTCACTGAGAGCCTCTTCTGCATCACAAACAGTCCATTTAACACCACAAAGGAATCTCTACATATAGCACTTATGAAAGAAAGTAGTTGTAATGGAAGAGAAAGTAAGCTTATCAAGCTGTTTGTGTTGACTTGAAGGACATTACTCGGGTTTTCTGAAGACATTAGGACACTCAGCCATATCCTTGAACAAGGCAGAAAGATACATGTGCTTCCACTTAAACTCTTGTGACTTGGTTTATTTAAGCCAAGAAACCAACAGGTGGTGAAGTTATGAAACATTATCTGTTTGCCACATCTTAGCCTACAATAAACATAAACCCTGTGCAGGCTTCTCTTCACCATGCCATTTCACACATGATGATTGACAGCATAAGCTGCAGTGGGGCTATTTTTGATCATCTGTCATGCTACAACTGTTTTGAGTCGAGTAAAATGGCTTTATATGGCCAAAGTAAATTTCTACCTACTGCAGAGGCCAGGACATGAAGATCTCAGCTATTCAGAACCCAACTGCTTTTCATGCTCTGCCAGGTCAAAAGTGGAAGAAGCAATTCCTGGTTACAATGGAAATCCTTAGTATCCTTAAATTTCAGCAAAAGCTGCTGTTTTACTTCTGAGAGTAATAGTGTGAGAAATGCACACGATTTAAGTTCTCTTTCCTGGCAGTAGTTTTGATTTTGGAATGTCTGTTTACTGTTTTATGTTTTTGCAATAAAGGAAAAGGGAAGGCATGTTTAACTTTAGCAGTAATGGTAGCTTTGAGATACTCAAAATTCAATTACCTAAATCCCTGCCACATGCCTTAAGACCTTCACTGTTGTTGTAATAAAAGATTTGTGTTTAACCAAGACTTCAAAAATAATCCTATAAGCAATACTAAAGTGAACGCTAATTGTTCCAAAGGAAAGAAGACTTTTTAGACTAATGCAGGCTGCTGCAGCATATAGAAATTCAGCAGTAGTAGCAGTCTGACTTCAGCATTACATTCTTGTGAAAGTATATACTTAATTTTAACAAAATGTTTTGCTTTGGCTGTTGCATGGCATTGTCTGGTTTTGTAAGCATAATTATAAGAATAGATTTTCATCAATGAACAGCTTTTAACAAAAATAGGTTACATAAACATTAAGACATACAAGACCCTTAATATGCTTCCTTTAACTGGTAACCATTAAGAGGACGTAACAGCAGATTAACTTCTGATGGTTCCAGCTTCATTCCCTCTTTTCAGATTATCCCAAGTCTAGTATTACACAGGTCTTTTGATCACAAACTCAAGAGGGCTTTTCCTTCTCTCTTAAGAAAGGCAGAATTGCCTAACTCTTGGAAGATAATATCAAGCAGGTAGTAATGAACTTAGTAACTCTGGGTTTAACTCTGGTCTTACTGAAAAGACTGTGAATGTTTTCAATTTCATCGAAATACAAGTTTTAGACAGGAAATATAGGAAAAGAGATCTCTACAACAGTTATGTCCTACACCAATACCTCTGTATAATCCTGAATTTTCCCACCAGCATTAAAGTAGAAATTACATAAGCAAACCAAGAAAAGCTATCTTAGGAAGCAAAGTAATCTTCCCCCTCCATAAATTCCTGTTTAATTCAGAGATAATATTTTAATAAACAATCCTGAAAATGAAGCTGTATAAATAACCAGTCCTGTGATCAAACAGCTTCCTATGAAGCATACCAATAATAAGATAGATGCTGAATGTAAAAAGCGGGAAGAAATGTTATTTGGTGGATGAACTGGTCTTTGCAGCACTGAATAGGGAAAAATTCCCTGCATTTTCAATGCATCATGCACTGAAGATAATACAGTTTCTGTCTCCCTCCACCACAGTAATGTTGTACTTAGTCAGAATATTGAAATTCTGCATCTGCTCAGTAAAAGCAATGTAATATAATCCAATTACTTTCAGTTTCTTGTTTCAGAGGTGGGAAACTGTATGTTGCAGATGCCCCATCCCTGGAACTGTTCAAGGTCAGGCTGGATGGAGCTCTGAGCAACATGATCTAGTGAAAGGTGTCCCTGTCCACAGCAGGAACAGCTGGAACTAAGTGATCTTTAATGTCCCTTCCAACCCAGGCCATTCTATGATTCTACAATTCTACACCACTACTGACCATACCCAAATGTGGCAGCACCTCACTAATTTGTACTCTATTAGGAAAAAACACACAAAACACAACTACAAACATTTGAAGCTTTTGTGTATGGAATAGCAGACTATTGGTAGCGAATCACCACTACAACCCATTTTATGCAGCATATTAGTAAAGTGTACTTAAAAAGTGCAACTGTGCAGGCAGAAGACTTTAATGGTGACCATGTATTTCAGTGCAATCCATGTAGCAACCTCTACGAGTGAGCTCTTTGACAAAAGTAGATTCAAGTAGTGAAACATCCCATCTTACTGTCAAGGAATATAGTGAATGAAGATGTTCATTCATCCTAAAGAATGCTGTTCTTCTTAATCTGAACTACATGCTTTAGAAAAGGTACAGGTTACTGGAAATTCTGAGGAGGAAGCGGGGTTAGTAACCTCTGTTGTTTCACATAGTAAAAGAAAGGCAAGAGCCAAGGATCAAAAATTACCAATTTCATGTATACATGACCTTGCAACCAACACATTCCTTTTCTTCAGGTTTATGTATTAGGTTATTGCATCAGACACAAAACCTTATTCAGCCTGCTGGAAGAACTTCCCTGACCTAAACACGGTTTACATGATCTATTCTTGGCTCTGGGCGAGGAAAACAAGAAAGAGGCCTACATTTGCACAGCTCTTTAAGCAAGGGATTGCCACAGGTTCTCCTTTTCTGTTTTGCTCAGCAAATACTCAGTCTCTCCACAGCTGATCCCTTTGCAATCCCCTTGTTCCCCTTTGCAACAAGTGTTTTAACAGCTCTGGAGACCAGGCGTTCTGCCTTAGCACAGGCATCATAAACTGATCTTGGCATATGCACTGTCATCTCACACTTCAAAGAAGTAAGCAAAATACAGTAGAGGATAATCATAAGAAGGAAAAAAAAAGCATGAAGTTTTTTATAGCCTCCCCACTCAGAAGAATCAACACTCTTGTAACGTTACAAAAAGTTTTCTAGGAAAACTTTTTCCTGTGGTTTTCAGGATAGGAACTGTTTCCTACCATTTTGACAAATCAAACTATTAAGAAGCTACTGTTGCCTAATAACAAATAGGTACGATATTCTAAAGCTATTCAAATGAAATCAACAAAATACATTTTGACACAATTTCCCTATTTTATTGTTAGCTTACTCATTAATTAGCAAAATGCACTATTTTGCAATGGGTTTCCTCAGTCAGTGTGCATTAGTGAAGTGACACTCTCTCAAAAGCTTAAAGCAGACTTCACCTCCTAATTATATGCCTATAAGAATCCAGAGTTAGATCTACTTAGGAATAGGATACTCAAGTACAGGAAAAATGCGCTACATATTAAAGACAGATTGAAGGAAAAAACCCCTCAAATTAGAAAGCCCAAATGGACGCACATCGTTAATAGGGAGCTCCACACCCCTCCCAAGAACAAACCCCTCAAAAAATTATGAACATGCAAGCAATACGTTGATTTACTTAAAAATCAAGAAGTCACACAATTTAGCACTCACTACAAAATATGGTTAAAAAAAATCACAGGCTACAGCTTGAAAGCAAGGAAAAAAAAAAGGCCCTTTGCTCCCCATGGCAAAGTCACTCCTCAACAACAAAACCAAAATTAAAAAGACCCCCCCCAAACAACTTTCACTACAGCTTTTTCAAATAAATAAAAGCACACAGTTTAGCTATCAACACCACTTCATTACTGTAATAAAAAAAAAAAGCACACGGAGGTCTATTGACTATATGAAAAAAAACATACATGCATCGTTAATCACCATTTTAGCTTGTTTGTGTTTGAGTCTACTGGTTACAGAGTTTAACTCCAAACAGAACTATTCCACCTCTTATCATCATATCCTTCTGATCAGTTATCTTAACTGTAAACGATCCCTGTCAGATTAGAAAGAGATAAATAACATTGAGTCAAGCTGAAAAAAGAGAAATGGGGCACAGCAATCTTGCATCAAGTCATACCTCCTTGTTTTATCATAGGGCCATACGGGACTGGACTGCTTAGTCTGAAGGGCCACATCCCACACAACTTGACTCAGCTGTGGCATTTAGAACATGACCGACAAGGTGAGCGCATTTATGGATACACATATTTATAAATCTGAGAACTTCAGCATTGCTGGCCAGTTTTAAGGATGCTACTGCAAGAGGCCTTCAACAATCATACTTTTTCTTTCCCTTTTTAACAAAAAAAAAGATTTTTTTCCTCCCCTGTTTGAAGTCCCACTGAACAGACTTACCCGAAAGGCCTCTGTATGAGAGCTGGATGAAGCTGCTGGACACCAAAGGCAAAACCTACCAACAAAAACACATCACATTCTCTGTATGGGCATTCTTTTGGCCATTTATTTATGCTGTATATACACACACAGAGTAAGAGCCTTCATTAATAGCCTACAGTAACAACCTCTGAAAGGCTGAAGAACCAAGAATTAGAAACCAAAATGAATCAGTCCATACACACACAGAGATGTACAAAACTTAAACCAGTAAAGCACACACTCTCCTGGAGATGTTTAGGAGAAAAACTCCTTCTAAACAAGCACAGGGTTTTCATTCACATTTTGCTTTGTCCTCCATTCTGGTCCCTAACTTTAGCCTCTGAAGGATTATATGGTACTTTGTATTCCTCAGTGTATTTGTGTAATTTCTACAGACTTAAAATTTGAGCCCTTTCTACTCATGAGGGCTTAGCATGAGGGAGGTCAAATCTCAACTTCATTTCTGTTCTTCAAACACCCAAGCATAAACCTTGTCTTTCCTTGGCAGGCCCTTAATTACTCGCACAAGTATTCCTCAGGCTAAACATGGGGGAATTCAGAGCAGTTTCCTTTACAGCACAAACAGTGCACACACTCCATGCTCCTCTCTCTCTTGCTGCAAAGCAGCAGTCTGGGAAGCAGTTAGGACATCAGAGTGGCTCAGATGTGGTCTTAGGAAGAGCCATTTCATTTTAAAGTCTGCATAATAGCTCCCGTCTGTTTGAGGAGTTCGCATTAAGATACTGTTTGTATTAATAAGACCGCACGCACTGGAAGCGATTCATCCCTAGGCCAATCTTACCCTGCAATGATACTGTAAATGGTCAGCGCCACCACATTCCCAGCAGCAGGAATAACCAATGAAGTGTCTGAGCTGTGGAAGTCTTCCTGGGGAACTGCGGATATTTTATCTCTGATCGCTTTTGGTTTTTAAATAAGGCACATGTACAGAATAGCCAGAGAGTTACTACACGCTGCGTTTAAAAATCAAAACCAAAGCACGCCCAACTGCGCGCCTACTTCAGGAAAGTGAAGGGCAGCACTACACCTTTTGCAAAGTTTTACTCTCTTCAGAAATGCGAGGTATAAAGAGAAAAGCCATTCGGGGCCGCTTCCTCACCTGGCTGCATTATCCGCGGCTTGGCACCCAGGTACGCCAGGTTCACGTTGGCTTTCCTGCCATCGATGATGGGGTTGGGGTCCTTACAAGCCCTTTCGGCAGCAGCTCTGTCAGCCATGGTGACCTTAACGGGCGATGCTGCGCATTAGAACCCTTTCCGCGGGGAAGGAGAAGCCTCTCGCCCACAGCAGCGACTCGGTTGCTCCCCGGGGCGGCGAGGGGCCCCCGGCCGGACCCCGGCCCCGGC
>WEIV01000925.1:70582-104900 GCA_013390005.1 Calyptomena viridis
GCTGTTGGCAGCAGCTGGATGCCCCCCGTGCGGCGGCTGCCGCCCCTCGGGGCCGCCGGGCGAAGGGGCTGCCTCAGACGTGCCCTGCGGGGGGGCCCGGTGCCCTCTCAGGCACGTTTGCTGCTAATAGCAAGAGCCAGGAGGCAGGGTCCGGTGGGGTCAGCGCTGCCCTGCCGCCCAGAGAGCCTGCGGGCGGTCCTCAAATGATTCCATCTCTCCCCGAAGGTTTGTGGTCAAACCCCTGCCACTCTCGCATCTCTCTCCAGGCTAGCAAAGCCACGGTGCTACAACGCTTTCGTTATTATTGTGGTCGTGGTCGTGGTGGTGCTGGTCGTTGTGGTTCTTGCCTGTTGGTTTGGTCATAAGATGGAAAAAAAAAAATGGTAAAGCTGCTTGCCTTGTTTTTCTCTTCTCTTGCTGCCTCTGCCCAATGCTGGGACTGAGAAGGACCAAGGGGAACAAAAAACTAGAATGTCTGTGTGACATGAAGAGGCAGGGGACTGTGGGAGTTGAGGGGAAGGGAGACTCACAGGGAGACAGGAAGGATGGGAGGAAGGTTAAAGATTCGAGAAAAGAGATGTGCATATGTGTATAGACTTCTAAACCATTCATTTGCAGTTCCAACGTCTTGATAAGTACTGGTGTCTCTTTTTCCTCTTTCTCCTTCTTCCTTGGTATGTTAGGCTTTTGCCTATGAAGTCCCTTTCTCCCTCAGGAAAAAGAACTGCATCAGTTGCAGAAGAGACTTTCACAAAGCTCCTCAACCCCTGCAGTGTTAAACATCAACTATAATATCAACAGTTAGCCCTAAACTTGGGCCTTTCTTGCCCTGTATCTAACCTTAGCTCCATTTTGATTTTTTTCATCAGTCGTTGTCCTAGTCCTAATGGCCTCTATAGTACTAGGTGATGCTGTCACTAAATCCTACTTGATCCTTCAGATTCTCCAGGTTAAATTTGGTTTAATATGTTAGGACTAACTCAGGTGAAATCTAGCAACCCTAGCAGGATGAGATGTAACTGTTTCTTTTCAGGTGAAATTATGACAAGCCCTTAACCTTGACCTGAATTCAGTTAGGTCAGCTAACTCTGTCCCACAGTGTCTCCCATCATGGCTCTCATGTTGGTCTGGAACATTGTATTAAACCTGATACTCCAGCCACTTCTGTTCCAAGGGCTAATTGTAATCTTAAACTCTGCCCCAGTGACCTGAACTTAAATACTAGCCCAACTAAAGGTGTCAGTGCTCAGTAGAGCCCTGCAGCACAAGACCTGCTTAGGAGTGCATTTAACTTCTCAGACCCTTGTGGACTTGAAAGATGAGCTTCACCTAAAACCAAACATCCCATCACATTTCTGTTTCTGAGCCAAGCACTCCTGCTGCCTTGTGCCATCTGCAGGAAGGGTGAACCTGGTTTTGCAGTTATTACACAAACTCCTGTATTAAGGCCAAAAAAGCAACACTTGCCTATCCCAGAACTAATTGCAGGTTAGTTCTTTTTTAGGAGTTCACTTTTTTCAGCCCAAGTGGAAGACTGATGCCTTTGACAGACCCGAACCCAAAACCTAGCCTTTTGGTCTAACAGCAACAGCAGGTCTTCCAGGATCCAGAAACAAAACTTAGCTTTCCTCATCTATGTCCCAATAAGGGACAAACTTCTTGCATTTAGGTAGGTTTCATCATGCAGCCCTGGTTTGTACTGTTGTGATTCAAAGTATGTTTAGTTCAGTTTTCAAGGTGCTCTGGCATGTTAACATATCCTCTTTTCTAAAACCAGAAGTGAGCCTGGCCATTAACAGATAAAAAGATATCCTGTATTAACATCCTCGATTTAAATTGGCAATCCCAGTAAAATTCAGGAATAAATACAGTTCTCCAGCCCCTTCGTTCCTCAAACCCAATTGTATCACTAACACTATCACAAGAAAAGAACCCCTACTAGTGAAAAATAACCCCTCAAAACTCAGTTTTACCTTTCATCCCTGCCAGCATCAGACCTTTTCCTGCTTTGGTGATCCTGACAGAATCTAGGGTTCAATTTTCCAGTCTTAGGCTTCGTAAGAATTCTCACCTAAATCCCAGAGAAGTGATGTCTTGCCATTCTGCAGCTACCTCTAGTCCATTCAGTCCATTGTCAACACAAGCCTTTATTTTTGCATTGTATAACCTATGAAAAACAAACACAGGCCTCCAACTCTTGGATGGATGATCTTTATCTAAGGGCCAAATTGGGGCTGATTTGGTACTACTAGCACCAGGCTATATATTACTACAGCAGCCTTTTGAAATAAAAATATTTTCCAACTGTATCTCAATCATCACTTTAAGTTTATCCAAAGAGAGGTGACCTCCATCATATGGAAATTAATTAAAGACCATTTGAACATTTTAGTGTTCAGGAATATATTGTATATATTTCTCCTGTACTGTATGTTAACTCCAAATTTTGGACTAGTCTTAACCCAAAGGAGGTGACCACAAACACCCCAGGAGGGTAGTTCTTTCAGGTGACACCTGTTTTGAATATGTTCTGACCTCATTAGGGCTTGTGTCTTTGGTAGGGCTAAGGTTGAGGACTATACAACATTTATTGTGCTGAAGGCAGGTCAGTGGACAACTTCACCAATGAAATTTTCCCAATTGCTTGAGATAATACATATTTTGTGTTTTGAGATGGGTCAGCAGGATGACTTACTTCTAGGGATCTGGTTGTGGCTTTGGAATGCACGTGTGGAAGAAAGAAATGTATTCCTATATGCTGCCAATTTTGCAGTAGTGATGCTCTGATGAAAGCATGACAGTTTGAGCAAGCAGTGAGAACATGGGGAAAGAGGAGTGTACAGGTAGGGCATTCCTGGCAGAGATGTGAAACAAAGGTTCCTAAAACCATGGAAATTTGAAAATTGAACCTGGGTCACCCGTGTTCTGGTAAGTAGCACAAACAGTAGACTGCTGTAAAACCTGAAAGCAGTACTGGCCCTGTAGGCAGCTATTTTGGCATTTTCAGGATCCCAGTTTTGAATCAAAGTAGAATGTAGGCACCCTGTGCACTCTTCTATATTGCTGTGAGTCTCTCCTAGGTATGGAGGTATTGTTGCTGAAGGCAACAATAGCTGATAATTACTTTCCATGTAATTTTAATGGTTTTAAAATATATATCTGAAGGTATACATTAAAGTGGTCTAATGTTTCTTTTGGAACCTAGTAACATGGTTTAACGGGAGGAAACCCCAAAAGCTATCAGTTACAATTAATTGTTTTTACTCATAGATTTTGTGTTTTTGCTGTGGAGGTAAGACAGAATAGACAGCTTTCCAGCTTACCAAATGTTACCACTCACTGGTATCAGCGTAACTGTAATATCATGCCTTTTATTTATTTATGAGCACCATATGCCTGTCATGTTGGAAACCAATGGATGTTATGTGTTCATTCATTAGGTTTCTGGAAACAACAAAGATCCCTGATTGTATTGCACACCAGTCATTGTTGTTAGTGCTTTATTTCAGTAAATAATAGTGGTCTTCAGAACATTCAGTATACCATCAATTAAACACGGTCGGAATTTCTCTTTATGTCTACATATACATATACATACACATGCATTTTATTTACTAACACTATCCCTAGAATGCCTGGGGCCTAAAACTCTATGGTTTTTTAGATGAGGCTTGAAAATAAAAGTAATTATTTTTCTGTTAACCTAGTAAGACCATCAGTTTGGTCAGTGAGACATTTCTGCTGAAGTTCCATAATGCCATAGCTCCGTGAAAGCATTCAGCTAATAACATTAGGCACGGCTTTGTCTGCTAATCTGTGCTCTTCCACCAACCACATCCCATTACAGAGAGGAGCAGAATGTCTAACCTCTGCTCTGCTCAGTGTATGTTACATGGGCAATAGTCTGACTCTGTCTAGGGAAGCATAAAGTACAGTAGTAGGTACCACACTCACGTTCCAACAGATTACAGTGTGAGAAACTTGGAAACTTCATCACCTTCTGGCTCATTTTGCTGGTGTACAATCTTTAATTGTGAATTTCTGCTAAAAGTTTCCTAACTCAGGAAGTTTCCACCACCTCTCTTCTGATAGTGTCCCCATTATAACAGATTTCGTCATAAGATTATTTTTTCCCCTGAAACCTATTAATATTACTGTATTCCAAAGTCCCTTTTGTTATAGTATCTGAGCTCTAAAACACATGATCTTCAACTATGGTAACCTCTCTATTCCCAGTTAAATCACCAAAGGTAGACCACCAAGAGTAGTTTCTGATGGGGATATTCTGATGGGAACACAGGACAGTGGAAGAGGTGACACAGAATTTCAGAGACTCAACAAACTAGATTCAAAGCTTGTTTAATGTAGATTTAAGACACATTGCCTATGTATATGAAAATAATAGACATGTCAGGTGAAGCAGGGGTGAATGATAAGTGTACCCAGAAGACTGAATGTGTCCATAAAGGTTACAATGAGCACATGGTGAGAGAACGTGTGGAAAAGGTGTGGCAGAAAAAAAAAACAAAACAAGGGAAAGGGTTTATGAAAACCAAATCATGAGTGCTATACTGAATAGTGCTGCCCAGTGCTAGAACAAGTCAGAAGGTAGAATGAGGGTAGTGCCTGGCATGAACTGAAGTTGTCCTATGACGCTGTAATGGAGGGAGTGCTGACGCCAGAGGCTGAACCTGCAAAATCAAAAAGCTCCCACATCCACCATGTGACACCTCAGAGTGAGAACAATGTTGACAGCAAGCAAGGCAGTTGTGCAGGGGAAGGAATAAATGTGGATTCCCAGACTAGCTGAAGCTTAGAAATTGTAGTGTGAAACACCAGACTCTCATACTTACCTGTCCTGGTCATAGGTAACTGAGACAGACATCTAACAAATCTGTAAAATCTCTGCATAGATGTTCTGCATAGCATAATAGCTGAATGACTGTCTGCTAAGCAGACTCATGTGCATCTTTAAAATGTTATACACCCACCCCCTTTGTGATACCTAATGGGAAAACCAGTGCTCAAAGCTGTCTGCTGAGCTATATACACATAGCCTGGACTGATACAACCACATAATTCATTGCTTGCTTGTATTTTGTATGCAAAACAAAAAGTTCTGGTACAAAGACTGTTGTTGAGAAAAAATTCTCAACCAGTCTCAATTGGTGGAGCACTGCTAAAAGCAAAGAAACTAAACCAAATCATATCAGGTTACATTTGGTGTGCAGTCAAATAAGCAGGAAAAAAAAAAGAAAACAGAAATATGGGGATGCTGGTGAAAGACAGAGCCACTAAAGCCTAGTCAGTTATTATTACAAGGGATTAAACAGACCCTCGACAAGCTGTATGCTAGACATTAGCTTCATAGAACAGTACACATCTGGTAGTAGAAGTAGGTTAGTGGGAAAAAAAAAGAAAAAAGAGAAAAGAGGATAGGTGGATTGAAATGCAGAGAAGACCCCTTACTCCCTAGTGAGAAAACTGATTACCTCTCAGATGAATACTGTAGTACTGCAGCTCTGTATTCAGGAATTGTCTCCTCAGTGGCCTTGTGCACTTTCAGCCCTCCAGAGGAGTGACTTGTGCTTTCCTGTTAGAGAGCTGGAAGGTTTTAATTTATGGCCAGAAGATACCACATCCTCATTTGTCAAATTCAACCCAATCCAAGACTTTTTTTTTTTTTAAAGGACTTAGTTCTTATTGCTTATACTGGGGAAACTGAGTTCACAAGAAAATCTTCTTTCATCTTATTGCTGAAGCAATTAAAGCACAGTCCAAAATGTTCTCTTGGCCAATTTTTCATTAAAAGAAAAAGGGAGGTTTCAGTGTTCCTTAGCCCTCACTCAAGGATATGTCTGCTAATAACAGCATGAGCACCGAAGAGGGAGAACTGCTCCACAGAACTGTCCTCCCCTTTCCCTTGGAGGCATCAGTGACACGGCAGCACGTAGAGGAAGAGCAGATGAATTAAATTTGTGCTCCATCTTTTTCACACAGTGTCTTTTGCTGGGGCTATGGAGGAGTTCTTTATGCTGTGACTTGGACAATCAGACTAGAGCTTGAGACTTCCTTTGCAAGGGCTGAAGAGAGCATTTAGAAGGGAAGATGGACTTCAGCCAGAGGTCATTCCATTTACGTGCTGTCCTCTGTGTGGATAGACAGTATATTGCCAGTCTGACCCATAATGTGCTTGTGGGGGTGTGTTATAGGAGTGTGTATCTTGTTTACTGGTTCAACCGTTTTCTGATCCAAAGATATCATATGTTGCTGTCAAGTATTTTTAGTCTGAGCTTCTTAATATCTAGTTTACTTTGCAGTCCTGGTTTCTTCAACTAAAAATAGCTTCAAGACAACAATAACTTTTAGGTGGTTCCACTTGTTTGATTAGATGTGATTTGTTAAGAAAGTAGCCGCATGTTATGGTCGCTTGGTGCCTTCATTCCAGAAGGATCTTGGAGAGATTTACTAGCCTGTGCTGAGTCTCACCACCTGCTGCTGTGGTACAGCTCGTGCTCCTCTGTGACACAGCATTCCTCGTCTTCAGGGACTGTCAGAGCACATTATCTTTGCTGGCTCAGAGAGTTTTTCTCTGGCCTGTTTTTTTTGGTATGTTTGTTTGTTTTGTTTTGTTTTTTCCTAGTAGGTAGAATGAAGTAAGTTAGAATTTGGCCCAAACAGTAAAGCGGAATAAACCCCCATCGGAGAAAGATTGTGGAGGCTTTCTTCACACCCTTCCAAAAGGTCAGGATCTCTGGAGTATGATCACTTGGTAAGGTGTCACCTGCAGGTATACAGCTCTTCTCCTATTTTCCTGTGATATCCATACACAAGTGACTCAGAAGGGAGGAGCTCTGCCTGCACTGAATCACCATTGCTTTCTATATTTGTCCTACAAATTTAAAATCCAAATTCTACCAAAAATTGTGTCTAACCTGTAAGATCCCAGCCTCAAGGTCTACCACTTCAAAACTATGCAGCAGGTTGGTTTTTTTCTTGTTTTGTTTTGCAGTACAAGTGGAAGTTTGAGCACATTACCACTTGAGCAGTGGGAGTTTTGTCAATGTAGCATCTACATAATCATTGCTGCAACCCAGTGAGGTAATGTGAGGTTTCTAAGCATTCTTATGGCCTTTATTGTCCTCAGATGGAAAAGGCGTGACTTTTGCCTTTATAAAGAAGTAAAAAAACCCAACCAACCAAACTCAGGCTTTGTCATGAGAATAAAAATAGTACTGTTTGGCTGGTTTGTCATGTTTGTCCGTTAGTCTTAAGTTTCACAGTTCATATAAGGTGTGAGTTTATGAAGTAGGACACAGAAAACATGTTGTGCTCTAATGCCTCCATTTTCACCTCTGGAAAGGACCTTTGCTAAGAAACTACAGCTGTGAGCGTGTTAACAGTGCTGTAGAAAAGATATCACTTTGTCCTTTGGTTAGCCATGCACAGGGATCAAATTGGATTTAATTCCACTCAAGAATTCTCATGGCTTTGAAAAACAGACCCTGTCCACATGAAAAAATTAAAATTTCATATTAGTTGCATATAAGGTACAGTGCTTGGATTTTCTAAGACACAAAATGTAGACCATATTTTCAGACCTAACACAAGCATCCTGTCTACCCAATTAGCATTTGCCAGGGTTTGGTAATTTTCACTGAGGTTAATCAATTATTTTCAAAATTAGAGCCTAAGCAATAATTTTTCTGAGATTTGCTCATTTTACCAAGATCTGCTTTGGAGTATAGCAAGGTGAGGTAAGCAAGAATCAACCCACTTGCTAACCTGATCTTGCAACACTGCCTTTCCACTGGAAACTGCAAGTAGGTTGCCATGCACTGTTTTGCAGGAAATTTGGAGAAAGGTAAGAATATTGGATCTGCTGCATCTGCTGGATCTGTTGGGGGTGTCTGTGCAAGCTGATTTCCTGTCTGATCTGTACATATTCTGCCATTTGAATAAGACTGGACTAGGCAGGATTGCCTCACTTCAAAGCACAATAGTAATTTAGGAGCCTAAAGTGTGGTATCATTAAATCAGAATTAGGGGAAGAAACTGGATTCATGCACACTGATAAACAGGATTTTGCTATACTGGCTTGCTGTCTACTGTCACCTACAGAATGTCATCCATTCCATATTAAAAGCAGGTGTATTAAATGAAATAATGAGACATCAAAATCTTCGTATTAAAGCATTTTTTTTTAACTTCCCTGGGAAAATTCTTGGTCATTTCAGCCTATCAGCTATTTTTTGGTACTTATTTTTCTCTTTTCATCTTTGAAACTCAATAAGGAAATAAAATACCAACATAAATAAATGAAGAAGAAGGTTTCTCAACACCAATAAGCCAGACAAAAGAAACAGAACACTAGAGAATGTTTACTTATTCATGACATCTTCGTGAATGCCGCACTTTGGTGGGACTGGGAGATTTTTGTTCATGTTTGACTCTCAAGAGAGTTAACAAATTTTATTAAAATGGGAGCGGGCAGTTAGCTTGAAAAGAATAGAGACCCTAAATACAACCAGGTTAGAAGTTCATGTGAAATACTAGTGAGTAAGAAGAATCATTTAAAATTGATATTCCATGCAGGGGGATGGGAAAATATTTTCATAGTCTTATTAAGGGGGAGGAAATCTTTGTGAAAGGATGCACAGTTGTGTGGTGAAAGTACAGTTTGTTCTGGGGGATTTGTTCTGTTATGTGTGTGGTTCTGTAACAGAGTCCTGTGTAAGTTTAGTAGTTTTGTTTGTGCTGTCATTGTAATAGGCATCTTCTTAAACATGTGAAAAGGCTCCTTGAAAAATAACAAAGTTCCTTATAATGAATTCAGCACATGCATAAGTGTTGATTTCAGAGTATCACTGTGGTTCAGATACGTATCACCTGTCTCCCTTTGTGACTGTGTCCAGTTAGTGTGTAGCACAGGGAGTTTTGGCTTGGGGTTTTTCTGTACTGTTGTGACCCTGGATGTGTCAGAAAACAGTTCTAAAAGTGAAATTCAGGGATTATGCAACACTTTTCTCATCTGACTGACTGGGAACTGAGAGCAAAGTATGAGAAGATAGAAGCAGGGAGAAACAACCCCCTAAACAGGCAAGAGTGTAAATTAAAATTTCAGATCAGTCCTTAACCCATGAAATTTCTCATAGCTTCATCTTTGCAATATGCTATGTAACTTCTCTTACGATGGAAGTTTAGGGACTCAGTTGTGTCTAACCATCTTAAAGTCTGTGTATAACAAAAACACGCCAAACCTCAGATCAGATCCAAAAATACAGTCAGTAGGGCCTGTTTGCTGTTTATATGGTCTGTCTAATGTCATTTCAAGTGATCTGATAGCAGTTCTTAAAATGCTGACAGTTTCCATGCTGCTAGGCAAATGAGGCTTAGAAGAATTAATATATGTATATGTATATATATATGTGTGTGGTCAGTGACACAGTACAGAGCAATATATGAGCTTTTCAGTAAGTGTTTTTTTGATAGAAATTTTTCTATCCCCAGGATTCCTTCGCATTTATTTACATTTTCATTATTCTTTTTGAAACAGGATGTGCATTAGAAAACAAATGTCAGATAACTCTACATTGCACTTGTCACCCCATTAACAAACAGCCACATTGGGGGTGGGTGTAGCATCTCAATGCAAGCATAAAGAACCTCAGATTTTAATTAATTCCTTACTCATGCACAGGGGGATGTGAAGTTATTCTTTAATATAGAACAAGCCTGGTAGCATTTAATTTTACTAGGAATATCTGCTTTAAAACACTATATTAATAAAGAAGATAGTATTATGCTAAAAATCCATCTGCAAGCTCCTAGAGCAGCCTGGGCTAATGTGCTGGTACTGCTGCCATGGGTGCCAATGAGGGTGAGAGGTCATCAGTTTCCTTTACTCTCTTTGCTCTTCCCAAAAGGTAACTTATGTCAGGAGGGGCTTGAAAGCTAAAGATCAGAAGGAGAATAGTCATGTCAGCTCCAGGTATTTTGTAACTGATTTTCTAAATACCTTATTTCAGCTATAGCTCCTTTGCTATCATGAATTTCTTGCATCGAGAAAGAGAAGGAAAACAGACCCCAAAGTTTGCAAGTCAGAGGCTGACTGAGCATTTCCTTTGCTCCAGCATCTCTGTATGACTCTCCTGCTGTTTTGGTTGTGTGGAAGGTGTGGCTTGAGCTTTACAAACAAAACACCTTTCTTGCATTAACAGATTTCTCTCCTCCAAAATATCACATGATACTTATCGTAAGTAAATAAATAAATAAATAAATACGCATTGCAGAGTGACCTCAGTCTAAAAGCTCACATCTGAATTGGCACAGGTAACTGTGAAGAGACACTTAAAGATCAATATTAACAATTTAATAGTTGATGTAAGACTGGCAAGGTCAGGCACACTGGGAGTTGCAAAGGCTGATATCATACAGAGCCCTGATTTATATCAGTGTCTAAAAAAGGTGTCATCTCCCACTGAAGCATCTCGCTTGACTGGGGCAATTGTAAGCATGTGTACTTTTTCACCTCTTGCCCCAGTGCTGACACAGATTCTTGGCACAGCTGACAAGACAATGAACTAACTTTTCTAACAGTCATAGCATGGAAAGGATTGCTTCTTTCTGCTGGAGAACTGTTTCTATGAAATTCATACAGTCTTAACTATCTCTGAGGATTGACCTCCTTTGCTGCATTTGGTTGACACTGCCAATGGATTTGTGAGTCATTAAGGGAAGGGAAAAACATACCTGGACTAACCATGTACCTTTGAGCCACTGTTTAAAAAATAACAGGGAAGTGAAAACAGAGAAGAAATATAGACTTGTCCTGGAAATGCCCTCATCTGGCTATGGACAAGACTGGTGTTTGAAACTATTTGTAAAATGTTGCTTTACCTACTCAAGGAAAAAAAATTAAGAAAAAAAGAAAGCAAACTCAGACAACGTCTTGACATCTTTGAGCTCCACCACAGTGCAGACAAGCTCACAATACCCTCTGAGGCATCTACAACCCATCAAAGACTCAATCCACAAAGCATGGCATTTGCAAATCTCCAAGGAGGCTGTGGTCATGTTTGGCAAGTCCAGTGCTTATGCACAGACATGACTTGGCCATTTCCACCATGTACTGCATGTAGGGCTTAATTTTTGTGATTGAGATGGCCAGGAGTGTATTTTGCAGATGGGTCTGGCAAAGTGTCATCACCTTTTATTTTCTATTTTTGCTTAGTGTGGACACAGCCAGGGGTCAGCCAGGACTGCACGTTGAAAAGAGATTTTTTTGTGGCATCATTTTTTCTAGCCTTGCTTTCCAATGATGTTGGTGGTGATGGGTCAGTCATTTCAGAGTTGGATTCAGAGTTGGAGCCTATGAAATTTCTCAGGATAGCAGAGGCTCTCTCCATACCAAAAGGCAGGAGAGCACTAAGAAGATGGGAAAACAATGGACTCCTGTTTCAAGTTCCTGATACATATTTAATGAGTGTAAAATACTATGGAAAAGGGACTTGAGTCTAAAATACTTGGATGTTACTTTTATTGTCTTAGTCTGTAGCAACACGTTTAAAACAAACAAGCAAACAACTTTTGCCATTGTTAAGAACACGGGGAGGCCATTGCTGATTAGAAGCAAAACTACATCCAGGAAATATTTGTTGTCATAGTGACCATATTTCGTTGACTCCCTTTTCTGCTGTACAATCTTATTTAATTAATTCAGATATTTATAAATAGCTTCCCATGGGGCCAAAACTAACGGCTGCAAAGTAAAGTTGCAAAGACTTTGGATGTGCAGCTCAGTATGGATAGCTGGAGACCACACTTGCAGTGAAGAAGTTAATGTGAGCACACAGATTTAAGCATTACATCTCATTCTCAGAACTGTGTGTGTGCTTAAACTCATACATGTGCTGAAATAGTCTGCTGCAGCTGACAGCAGATAGTGAACATTTCTATTTTAAACTGTGTGGTCTGTTTTGATCTAACTTTCATAAACTGCAGTGGAAATAAGGCCTTAAGTAGTTACACCATTAGTCATACTAAGGAGTGGCCATTTGCTTACTCAGTTGCTGTGAGCATTCCAGAAAATATGGGCATATACACCTTTCATGGTTTCATGTTCCTTTTACTAATCCCTAGCCTCTGAGAGCCATCCTCTGCAACCCTCTTTTCCTTATTTTTGTTTATACTAGTGCTAGGGAAATGATTGAAACACATGCATTTGACAATTGCCTAAAAGGGAATTCTTCTCTAAGTGTGCAAAATGAGTATGCAGTATGTGTAATCTTCAATAGTTCCTTTCAGTGAAAGCTTTATCATAGTCAGATGCCAAAACTCTTGTAGCTACTCTTCATCATTTGCTTAGAATATGAATTCCTCATTCTTTGACTTTCTGTTGTCCCAAGTATTAAGCACCCCTTGGAAATGGAATCACACAGTCAGTTTGGAGGAGAAAGAGGAAAGGAGAGATGGTTAAAATTTGACCATTCCTGCTGCTTTTCAGATGTTTTATCCCCTCCAGTAAAGCATGGCATATGCAACTGGTTCTCTCCACGTTTGGCACATCAGGGGGCACTCTCATGTAGTCCAGCAACAAGATATAGCAAGGGACAGCTGAAACTGGAGGAACAGAAAGGGAAAAGTCCAGAAGCACCTTAAAAATTACACTGACACAAATTGCCATCTGCAAACTCCAATAATCAGAAAACTGGTTAATGCCTCTAGCATCGTCTTTATCCACACTCCTTTCATATATTTTCAGACCATAGTTTGTATCAGCCATCCGGCACCTTTTCTAGGTTTCTGCACTCAGACTTTCCTAAAATATGATGTTTGCACTGCAAATCTGTTTTTGTCAGAATCCAGGTGGCATCTCTTTGCAAAAAAAGTCAGGTTGGTTTTTTTTAATGCTCCTCAGCTTCCCTGGGGTGCCAGTCTCACGTTTCCCCTTCACCCCAAAATTATGTGGTCTTTGCTATTTTCTTAGACTTATGGAGAACTCCAGGTCCCTCAGACTGCAGAGGACAAGATCTTCAGAACGTACTCTTTCACCTGCTCTATGAATGCACAGGAAACAGTCAAGACATCCTGAGACTGTATCTGAAAACATCCCATGGCAACATCTGTATCTGCAACCATCCCTCTTGGAGCTGGGCTGCCATATAGGATCAAGGTCTTTTCCTGCAACATTATTTTGGAATATTCATCAACTAAGGAGCCCTGGTATCTACTTTCCTTACTTTCCCATGTATGTCTGTGGGCACCTTGCCCTCCATTTTACCCTGCTGAAGTCTTCTGGGATGTGTTGCTATGGTAATCTTCTATGGAGGGGCTTTTCAGAGAGGAGCAGCAGTCTCCCCAGAGCTGGGGTTAAGGCAAAGAGGAGTGCCAAAGGTCTCTGTGTCCTGGTCCTCTTGTCTTATGGGAACAGGAGCACAGTAACTCCCACAGCAGTAGGCTTTCTGGGATAATTATTTGATAATTGTGAACTTTTCTGTTCAGCAGTCCTCACTGTAGTTTCCTCTTAGTACAGTTCCATTGAACTTAGTGGGAGATTGTTCAAATAAATAAAAAGTGTCTCAGATTTTAACCCAGTAAGTTCATGTCTTAGAGCAGCAATGGCACAACAAACAGATGCTTATGTTCTGATGCTGTATTTATTGGAGATTTGGAAGTTTTACATCCCCAAACAATGCAATTAGTGTGGAAAGGAAAAGCCCTCTTCTATACATCTCGTGACACCTCTGGGTGAGAAGGGCCGTTTTGCGTCAGAAGCTGAAACAGGCAAAATCAGAAGAAGGAGGAAGGGACAGGCCTTGGCAAAACCAGAAAAGGAGATGTGGGAGAACCCCTCGGAGTAGGACCCAGACAATCCCAGAAGGATGAGTCTGTGTTACTCTGTACAAAATAACCAGAGCTAAACCTGGCAACACGCAGCCCCAGGAAGCTCCAGTGCTCTGTGTGCAAGGGGCTGTCGTCCATCAGCTCCAGCATGACCCTGTGCAGCCTGTTATCACAGCTGTTGGAAACTGTTATGTCAGTGTACCCTTTTGGTCTCTTCAGGAATAGAAGATGTTGTGCTCTTTGGGATTTTTTAATGCCCTGCTTAGTCTGGATCACAAGTTAGTGAGACATTGATAATTTTAACCGTATGCTGTACAGGCCTATTTGTTTGTATTCCTGAGATGTGCTTTTTTGTTTCTGGCAAACACTTCCAGAGGAAATCTATGCAGAAAGGAGCTGGAATAATTTCTCTTTTCTTAATCATTTATATTCTTCTGCTACACGTTGTCATTTCATCACAATAATCTTTTAAAAGAAACTTCTCTGTATAGAATTTCCTTTTGATACTGTGTCATTTTTTCCCCCTTAACTTTGTAAGGGACAGTATCAGTTTGGGTTTTACCTTCATAACAAATGCACTATAAAGTGCTCTCAAACTTTCACAAATCCACTGTAATGCCAATTTTACAATTGTATCCCTGCTTTTCTACCCCTGCTGCTGTTTGATTTTCAGAGAGAAAGGGAGAAGCTAAATATTTATACAAAGGAAACTGCATTTACATAATAAATAAACAGAAAAAACAGAGAAATAATCCCCCCTCTGCTCTTTAAGTTTCAGTAATGCTGCATGTAGGCTGTTTCAAAGAGAAGTTCTACCCTTGTGCCAGCTTCAGCAGACATCCCTTTAACTGCTTGTACTCCTTTTAGACTCCTTTGTGTAAAAGAAAAACTCCCATTTTGTCTCAGAATTCAATATGGAAACCAGATAGTTTGGGCTGGTTTTTTTTTTTAAAATAAATGTCTCCTGCCCAACTGTAGTATGGCAAGGAAATTTGATTATCACTTGTTGACAGGTATGCAGGTCATGTCAAGTGTTTCTGACATGTCTATTTTAAGTTAAGCTACAATTTGTGTTATGATTATGACAGAGTAAAAATACTTGGACAACAGATAGTCTTTGCCTGTGAATGAAAATTGGAATATTCAAGTTATGGTCAGACAGGCTTCTATTAGGGAGATAAGGCTTTGATTGGGTCACTGCCCAGATGTGCTGATTAAAAGTAAAGAAAGAAACAAAACTCCATATCGCCCTCCCTCCTGCTACTTTGAAAGAGAGAAACATGATCACAGCAATGCAGGAGAAATAACATGAAATTACTTGCAAAAGACAACTGGACGTTTTCCTCTTGCCCATTTTAGTCGAGTGATAAAGTATCCATCTCCTACTTAGGTGTCTGTTTTATTCCACGAGCCTGCATTTCTGCAGCGTTGCAAGATGTTTTAAGTGTTAAATACCCTGTGGGTCCTGGCTCCTTTGGCTTGCAGCAATAACTAACTCAGCCCGAGCCAGCAGCTGAGACCCAGAATGGAGCTGGTGTGGGATCAGGAGCAGGGATCCTGGCTTGCTGGAATGCTGAAATCAGGTGGCCCCCTTCATGCCTTTGGGACTCGGCAGCAACAGCGTCAGTGCACAGCCCCCTGCAAACCCTCAGGTCTGAAACTAGGGGTTGTGTCTCTGTATGGGGTCTGTAATGTTAGGAGCAAAACAGAAAGCCCTGTGCCAGTGTTTGGAGTCATGGGCTCATCAGAAGTGGAGTTCCAATTTGGCTTAGAAGGGCACTAGGTTTAAAAGTAGTCCTCCGTAGAGGAAAAGTATTGCTTTCCAAGCAGTTGTCATGTCAAGTTTGGAAGCAAGGAGTGTGTTGGTCAGTATTCAGCTCTCTCCTTTTGGAAGCAGACTGGTTCTTGGAAGAAAAAAGTTGTCAAAGGATGTGAATGTTTCTGAAGAGGGAGATGCTGAAATTTTGCTGGATTCAGTGTCTATTTGGTCTTAATCCAGCTCTGAGCTCAAAGGCAACACTCGTGATAATACATTTTCTTCACCATAGAGACAAATGCACCTCCTGAGGGAAAAACAGTTGCTTTGACATTTCAGGCTGGGAAACCTGTCCTTGACACACACACAGGCCCTGATACATGGTGTCTTGGCTTCGCGTGCTTACAGCTGTCTGGGAGGCTGGCACCATCCCTGTTCAAAGGCAGTGGCATGCCAGCACCGCAGTGGTGAGGTCCCCAGCAGAGATGTTTGCACTGGGAAGGCAGCAGAGCATGGCAAATATCATCTCTATCATAGGAGATGATGTTCTCTGCATTGGCCATGGCGTAGTGCACTTGCTCACACGTAACATATTTATGTTAGCAAAAGCCCTGATGAGACAGGGGAAAAAAGAAATGGAGCTTATGTTATGTTGTGGCTGCCAGCAGTCACAAACTGCACCGTGGCAGGAAGCTGAGTGCAAGAATCGACTGTGTTTTCAGACTTCTTCTAGGAGCTGCAGTCTTGATTTGCAGAGCTGCCAAAGACCCACAGTATTTTCAGCTGGATGGGGGAGTAGTCATTCTGGAAATCTTGTCCAAGGGATTTAAAATCAAACTCCTGGCTAGTTACAGTACTGTATCATCAAATATTGGTGTCCAGAGGACTACATAGAACAGAAAAAGCACAGAAAAAGTGACTGGGTAGAGAGGTGACAATGCTGGAACATAAATCATTAATATGAGTGAAAAGGTGAAGCACCAATAAGGGGAACATTCTTATTCTACAGTATTACTACTGCAGCCATAGTCACCATTTCATAACACTGGCTGGCCAAAACTATGTAAAAATTCACCCAAACAAATGTCCTCTTGGCTCAGTGAAAGTGATGAGGCTCTGATAGTTGTGGAGAATTCAACACAGCCAGCTTTACTGCTTGTTTGTGCTTCTTCACCACTATAATTCTCCCTTCAGCAGAATAAGGGCTTACTGAGTGGCTGATTACAGAGCTGAGGTTATATGCCCATAAAACCAGAGGGCACTAAGAGATAATCTCTACATGTGACAGTAAGATGAGCAATCACATGCAAACACAAACTATGCCATTAGTATTACTTACTTGTAAAGTGCCATTATCGCTGCATTGTTCTCTCACATTAATAATTAGTCACTCAGGCCCTTGAGAACTTTAATACGATAATCCCTACAAACTCATCAAGCAAATCTCACACGGTCGTGATGTTCCATGCAAGATTTATGAGACGGAACTGGCTGGATGTGAATGTGGGAGTAACAGTCCATAAGCAAATGTGACATAAAAAGAAGTCAGCCAGGAAAGCAGCCTACTGAACTCAGAAGTCCTGACTGTAGTGGGAGCTGTTGTGATTTCAAAATAGCTTTTATCTTTTGGGGTGGAAGGGAGTAATTTTGTCCCAGGAGAAGAAGCAACTGTATAATGATCATGGTATTTTACACACTGGTCAATGAAAGTCAGTCCCTGGTTCTGAAATCATGTAGCTGCATGCATTTTCTATTTGAATGCTGTGTTAGGAGAGCCTGTGCTCCTCCACTCCCTCCCCCTTCTTTCCCTTCTTTTCAGCAAAAAGAGACCTCACCAACAAAGAGAAAGTAGATTGAAAGCTCTTGCATCCAGACTCTTTCAAGCAAAGCTTGAGAGAGACTTTGGCACATAATGTCTCTAACATTATGTTCACTGCCCTTAGAAAGCAATAACCAAATGCATTCTGCTGGCAGTTAGCAAGTGCAGTGATTTCAACACAGATGAGAGAAGAGAGGACAAAGAAAGAATATGCTTAGAGCATCCCTTTCACTATGAACCTAGGGGCCAGCTGGAGTGTTTACAAAGCTCTAAGGCCAGCAGCAGGGAGCTGCAATAATCTAATTTTAATTATGTGACAAAAGCATGAAGAATCATTTCAAGGGCTAACAGAGGAAAATGGTTGCAGCCTGCCAATATTCCTTACATGGTAAAAGAAGACAAGTTAACTCACAGAATTTAGTTGTTTCTCAAAAGACTAAATGGGATCTATCACAACTCCCAGCCTGTTGTTGTTAGAGAACAAACCGGTTGCCAGAAAAAGGCTTTAGATGTTAAAGAAAGTTCCCAAGAGGCATCTAGGCAGAACAGCAATACCTATGCTCCTCTTATTAAATAAAAGATATACTCTACCAGCAAGAAAACAAAGTCCTGTAATCATATTAAACTGGCTAATACGAAATGCTGTGTATACAAGTCACAAGGTAATAATTGATAGACTCCAGAGTGAGTGCTCCAGGATCACACTAATAAAACAGCTGCTTTGCTGTCCCAAAGGAAAGCACAGTAAATAAAAGGAAATGAAAGGGAAGGGAAGGAGAGGAAAAGGGAAAGGGGATGGGAAAGAGGAAGGGAAAAGGAAAGGGAAAGGGCCCAAATCTTCCTGCTTTGAACACATCCCAGCCTTTTGGCAGAAAAAGATTGTTGCCTCCTCACAATAACAGAACAGAGAGTTCACAGCAATGAGACAAATAATTTTGATTCCAGTGAGTAGATAGTCATAGTGAAAATGTGGGGAAATAAGTGACATTTCATGATATCAGAAGGTGAATCCATAGGATTTAGGATATTCTTCTTCTTTCTGGATGAAGACTGAATCCAAGCACTTAATACAAGATTATCCTTAATTTTATTTTTCAGTAATACTTTACACTCTCCTGGCTCTCTTGAATCTGCTGTTGCATAGGGGTTTTGTGCTTTGGTTTTATTGCTTGAGACCCCTAGTAGGGAACAAAATTTCTGTCTTCTGCAAAGGAATTATTGGAAATACTGCATTTTTCAAGCAATTCACATTCAATAATTTAATAGTCACTGGGGCTTCATGGGAACTTTCACATAATGGCATAGCTTGTTTCAGAGCTTAGTGACATGCTTATTCTCCTTGCTACTGCATCATTTTGTTGACAGTGCTATATAGGATGTCAAAAAGTGCAGTTAGTCTGGTTTTGCTTCTACTCTTCATTATTCCATTAAATAAAATAACACTCTGCTAAACAAGTACATAGCTTTCAAGTTCAAGGAATGTTTTTAAATGTTAAAATCTTTAGTTAAAGTACCTTATTGTAATTCAGAGCAATTGTCATTTGAAATAGGAGCATACTGCAATACTGTGTTAAGCAAATGCAGAGTATGGTGTGTGTAGTCACTGTTTTAGCATAATTCTGTTTACATCTGGGTCTACAGTTTTGCAGAGATTGTATCGTGGAAATAGGATTTGTCTCCTGTATAGCCAGTGGAAAAGCATGTGAAAGTGATGTAATCCTTATTGTGCATGTCCTCAAAATTATTGTGGTTCTCTCCATAGAAGCAATTAGGTCTCTCTCTAGAGTGACTTTTTAATGAAAGCCTCTATACAAATACAAATGATGACTAATAAGGCATTATACAAATCATTATTAATAAAGTAACAAACTTACAACTTTTCTCTGCTAACATCCCATACTCTTTTCTTATTTAGAATGGTCTCAGTGATAATCATTACTGAATTGAACCTCAGAGTAATTATTCACAGGAATACTGCCAGTGGATATTGCCAACTGCAAATTACTTTTCCCCGTTATGTGACAGTGATGTTCTCGTTCTTGATCAATATTGTAATTTAGATTTGCATAACTGGAGGTCTTTTTCTGTCAGTTTAGGTACTCTTGCTTGGGTTATTCTTCCAACACTTAGTGCTTTTAGCTCAGGTTAATAGTGACTTTTTGCATTTCCCTGGAGTAGCATTTAAGGTGTGATATTAGCATTCCTTTGCTTATTTTCAGCCTTTCCCTGGCCCAGGTTTTAGTGCAGACATGTTGCATACACTTTGAAAACAAGGCTGCTGTCACATTGGTAACATGTACTGCCATCACACCTTGAACCAGGACCAGCTTCAGGCACAGATAAAGAAGGCCTATGGTACCTGTGCTAGAGGAGGTGAGAATGAGCTATTTGACCACTCTATGCTGTCTGAGCATCAATTCTTGTTACTGGTGACTGAAGGTCTCAGAGTGAGAAGGGGAACAAGGTGAACAAAGCAATAATTACTGTTGTGAGGGCTGGGAATGGCTCTTCTTTGCAGCCAAAGTCACTGATGCCTCTCTTGAGCGGTGCTACTGGGGCTATTGAGAGATGTAGCATGATGCTGCCGTGAGTCTTAAAATGTAAGATAAATTGTTTTTGCAGCTAGACAACAACCATTAGCCTGCTGACACTTGAATTCAGCTAAGTGCCAGTTTTACATGAGTAAATGAAACTTCTTCTTGAGTCTTTCTAACCAAACTGTTCCTGCCTCCTCAGAGTGTAAGCTAGGCATAAAGTCAGACTGATGAATTCTGTGCAAATCATTGGACAAATTTAGGAAGCATGTTAGAACAGGGAAGAGTGGGTGAAAAAATTAAGAGAAGATTTGGGATTGTTGTCAGCTTTCTGGTGGTGTAGATGTTTGTATAAAGGTTTATGACTAACTGCTGACATGAACAATTCTTCAAATATCTCTCACTCAAACATTATATACCCTACTGTTATTTTCTCAGTAATCTGGTGAGGGACATCTGCATTTTCTAGAACACCAAAGTCTTTTGTCATGAAACTAGCAAACTGGGGCAGATCTTGATAAATAGTCAGACTATAGAGAGGGAAAAACAAGGAAGGGTAAGGCCTTAGAAAAACTATCATTTTCTAAACAATTGAGTTTAACGTTATGTTTTAGAAGTGACTCTCTTTCATTTTACAATTAAGTTTAAAATGTAGGGTCTTGAAGCTAAATTGAGTAACTCCATATGCAATGCACAGGATTTTTTTTCTCTTATTTGATGCAGAGCCTGAAGTGAAAAGTCCATTATTCAATCAGTTCCAAAAGGTGTGAGTTTCAGAAGCCAGAGCAGGTTACTGAGATGGGAGAGCAGAACAGAGTGAAGGGAGTGATAAGCTCAGCATTAGCTGTTGGTTGACATTACAAAGATTGTTTTTGTCAAGGGAAGATGGGGAAATATTACCTTTCCTTTTCTATTTTTCGTTCTTTAAAGAAAGTTGAAGTTCACACTGGCATTCCCAAATGCTTAAAAACTATACTTCAGCATGACCCTCTCCATGCAAGTTACTCTAAGCATTATGAGGCTGTTTCCTAACAATATGCTTTTGACCCTTCAACGAGGTAACTTTTTCTCCAGCTGGGAAAATGCCTGGAACCCAAACCAGATGCCTTACAAAAATTTGTTCCCTCCTGACACATTTTGAGTTTTCTAAAGTTAGGGATGCTTTACATCATGGGAAATCTTCAAACACCAAGGAAGTCCAGAGTCTTTGTGGACTGTCAGCTATGACAAAGCTCTGGTGTTTCTGTAAGGCAGACAAAGTGCAATGCACTATCCATAGTTAACAAGAAAGGTCTTATTCTGATTTACATTGACTGAAGCCCTCAGCAGTCTAACGACTAGTGGGATACTATGGATTTGTAAATTCTTAGTGAAAAATCTTCAAAAAGAATATATATTGGTTAAAACCGTTAGACAAAGAAGTATGTATGAACATCTAATAACATATCTAAGAATGTAGCTATCAGTTGTACATCAGCATTAATTGCACTGAATCCAAAATGTCGTGTAATACAGCTTATGTTTCTGCCCTACACAGGGCACACCTGCATCCTCACAAAGCACTGACCTGGCATCAGCTTGTCAGCTCAGATTTCGAGCAGGCTATCTGGTAAAGATAGCAGGGAAAGAGTCCAGAAGTTTGCCCGCTGCTCCACCTAGTGCTTGTGTTCAGTATCCCATAGGATCATGAAATATCTTCTGAAGGCTGATATCCTAGGAGACCCATGGATATGCCAAGGAGCATCTAAATTGCTGGAGAGCACTTGTAGTCTACTGACTTCCTGGCTTGTGGAGGCCATCCACCAGAAACTTTTCTCTTTATGGATGAACTGCCTTTGCAAAGAGGTGATCTTCCAGGAACACTTACAGGAAAAAGCAATATAGTAGAGCATGAGACCTATTGATTGCTAGAGCTTGTGATAAAAACAAGCAGACTGTGTCAAGCAGACTGGGTACAGTTTAATGAATTTTGTATTTAATGCAACTTTGTATTAACTAAAGTAGCTTGTTTCTATAAGGTAAGTATCAACTCATGGGAAAATTATAAGTATCTTGGTAGTATAGTCAAATGCACGTAATATAGAGGATGGACATGGGTCAGTAATGTGAGGAAAACATAGTTTCAGACAGACTGTGTCCAGTCTAGTAATTTAAAGTGTCATGGAAGATTTCTGAGTATAAACAAACTTGTCACGAGTTCAGTTATCAGAACAGCCTCTGGCAGCTGTTACACTGGCCAGCTAGCACTTTCCCAATCACTCCCAGGCACAATTCAGAAGATATTCTGGATCAAGGACCATTTAATAGGATATATGTTGGCATTCCATACCACTTGACCCCAGGCATGTTTAATTTCCCACTGTAGAGGAAGTCCCAGTGTAACACAGGGTGTTACTGAGAATTTTCATCCCTTGCACTCCTAGCCTGAGGCCTTTGGCTCTGTAATTCCAACTGTAATAGCTCATGTTTCTAGCCTCTGGACATCCAGGGAGTGTAACAGAAAAGGTAATGGATCTCACAATTAAGTGAGGGTACAACCTCAGAAGGAAGTTTTTAGTATTGACAGGACTTCCTACAGTTGGCAGTTCTGCAGCAGGATCTTACTCATTTGATTTTTAAATTACTGTAGTCTAAGCAGCTCTCAGAGATGCCATCACCAATAACCATCACCTTCCATATCACTAGCTGGCTTTAGTATCTTCCAGAATATAAACAGACTCAAAATAATGGAAGCAGTCATATCAGTGTACTATAGTAGCCAGGCGCTATGTATTGCCACTGCACACTAACTATGCTCATGTGGAGGAGAGAAAATTTTCCCAGTGCTGTCTTTGAATATATTTTTCTGCATTAGTTGATGTTTACCTTATTTGTTTTCTTTCCCCACTTTGCTCCAAACCAAAACAAATTTTATGCTAAAACTGCCAGAGAGGAAGAATGGATCTAGCACCTGCCAGAGATGTTCAAATATTAAAAATAAGAGATAATCTGTTAAACGCAAAACCCAGAAAGAACAAGAGAAAACAGGATATAAGGGGAGTGGAAAAGTGCTGGTAGAGGGCAAGTTTATTCTGATATTTACATGTCAGTCAAGTATCTATTTCAGAACAAATCACTCCACAGAATAAAATCCCAGGCAGAAGGGTTAACAGGGTAGCTGTGAGCAAGGGCACACAGGGGTCACACACCCGGGTAGGACATTCTAACTCAGCTCTGTCTTCACCCTCACCAAGATAGTGTCAATCAGCTGGAAACATATCTCCAGAGCTGGCTGCTTCATGGTAAGGAGAGGCTGGGACCAGAGCTTATGGTATCTTTGCAGGAGAGCTCCATTAATACCTGAAAAGATCTCTTTATCCTATGCCTTCCTAATCTGAAAGTTGACAGGAAAAGAAAGGGAATTCACTGTGCACTGAGTTCCTGCCGTGCGTGATTGATACTGGCTTTGCTCTGTAAAAGTTGCTCTTTGTTTTATGAAATGCTTCATGTTTTGTTTCGCTTTGGTTTGTTTCTCAAAAGGAGGAGGGAAATATTTTTGTTACTGCCATTCTGTGAGGGATTGCACAGTAGGAACTTTACTATCCTAAAGCATCCTGGTATCCAGCTCTCCCTCCTCATTAATCCTGCCCTTTCCCTATGCCCTCCACCCCTGAACCTTCCCCTGTGCATTAAGACCTGGGAGTCTTGCACCAGTTGGGATATCTTCAGTAGTGATTCAACAGTCACTGAGGTCTCTTTTCAATACTTGCTGACTCTGCTCTGTGAAAACATGGTTTCTCTTGATGTGCTGCCTGAAATAAGAACTTACTGACTCCTCAAAGGAAACCAGCACTTCTGACAGCAGTTCAAAAGTGGACAAGTTGTTGTGAAATGTAAAATTAACATCAAAAAACAAAGGGAGGTTGAAGGCTCCTGGTTCATTTTCTTCATTTACAATCCCTCTGCACCCTTAATACTACAGTCAGTAATTAAATGCAATGTTCTGTATATGTAGGAGGTCAGATAACATTATTTACTGACCCTTCCTGCCATTAAGCTTCCTGAACTCATGCCAAAGCATTACATGGTGTAGCACAATTGTACCCCCACCATTCGGTGATTTGGCTTGGTCTGAGATATGCTGACAGAGGCAGGCAGCTAAAGCAAAGCTTAAATAAAGCTCTAAGGACCAAATTTAGTTTCATCATTCTGGACAATATTACAAGTGAATACAGAGCAAGTTAGGACACAGTGCAACTTCACAAGAGAGAGCTCCCAAGAGCTGCTCCAGCACACCGGCTCAGCACTACAGGCTGTTTATAAAACAGAGACTTATGCAACATATAACCATTTGGATGTCGAGTTCAAACACCTCAAAATCAGAGACATCTCAATTCCTGCCAGCTACTCCTGTCTATTGAATATTAGGGGCACATTTGAGAATGCTGCTCTTGATCCAGGTTTGTTTTTCCCCCAAGATGTAGGGCATAATGGTCAACAATGTCTTGCTTTTTGTGAGAAAAATGTTTGCCCCAGATGTTCACACACTGCTGGGAGAATTTTGGTGGTCCAGCAGCAAGGACTGATATTTTAAACGGAACATTGGATGTATAGAGAACTGCAGTGCAGCAAGGACAGGAAAAAGACTAGTGACTCCTTTGCATGCTGGAGAGAAGACAAACTGGGTCAGAAAAAACAATGTCAGAGGAATAGATGAACAAAATAGGAAGGGAAGAGAAAGAGAAAAAATCAGATATGAAAGGAGAAGAAACACAGACTCATGAAGGGAGGAACTCTGATCATGTCCCACAGGGACCTCCAGCAGCACTTGCATGTGCCCAGGAATGAGCTTGATGGACAAACACCAGTGTCAGCCCCAGGCAAAGGGACAGGACCCTGCACATTCTCACCAGCACAGGATTCTTGCTATCGGTTTTCCTTCAGACAGATGCAAATCCCCATCAGAGAAAAAAACTGCCCCTGATCCACTGATTGTTTTAAGTATTTCTTTCTCTTCCCTTGAATTCTTCATCTCACCATCATTTCCCTTTGACAGAGGTGTTTCATGGAGGAAAAAGCTGGGAGGGGGATGGCTGGTATTGCTTCCTGTGGCAGAGTTGCCTTTGGAGTAAGAGAAAAAGCAAATTGATAGTACATGCATAATTTTACTTCCCTTGAACTTGTCTTTCTGTATTCTTGGAACTCTATTTTTTCCCCGTTTTTTCTTCCTAGTGACAGCGTGAACGAATAGTAAGTAATTCACATCTTTCTTCTAGCTGAGTATCTTAGGAAACTGTGACTTGAAAGGGATCATGGCATAAGTACTGTGAGCACGGTATATTCTCCCTCCCTGTTCAAAATCTCGTCGGAAAAAAAGAAAAAAAGGCAGAAATAAACAACTGACCTCCCCACTGGCAGTGCCGGGCCAGGGAGCAGGGCCGGTGCCGGGAGGGAGTTCTGCGGGGCAGGGTGACCCCTGCTGGGGTCGCCTTGTGCTGGAATGCCACAGAAAAGCCCTGTGCAGGAGCAGCAGGCAAGTCGCACCTAACCCTATACTCAGAGGAGCTTGACTACGTGTTTCACTGTTGTGCACTGACCATTTCTTCTTCATGTGAGAGGAAGGCTCCAAAAAGCTTCCCCACACACATTACCTGAGTTAAGGGCTCGTTGTCTCTCACAGGGCATTTGTGATTTAGAGCAGAGACTGAGGAGTCATCCCCAAACAGCAAGGCCAGGAATGCTCTAGCCTGTGTGTAAACTGAGCACCAGTGGTGATGATACTTACCACACTCAAATGTCTGTAGCTCCAACTCTGTTCACTTGGTTGCTCAGCCAGTTCCAATTCAGTTTCAGAAAGTGGCTGCTCTCCATCTAAGCTCAAGGGAGGAAATTCAGGCAACCCACTCCCATGGAAACAGGTCCACGATGGTTGTGTCTGTGGAGGGCAAGCCCTGGCTGGTCTGGCCTACTGAGATGCTTCTGCTTTCCCTCCTATCTCAGCCCTAGCACAGGAGAAAAGGCGTCTTTGCTCAAGTCACCCTTGCCTAGACTTGTGTGTCTCTCTGCATTCTTGGCTAGCAGAGTGAGATCAGCACTGACAAGGAGACTAGCGCTCTCTTCCACAGCTGCCATGGTGCTGTGGGCTCCTACCACCCAACTACCTGTTGCCTTTTTGACCTGTCAAGGGACAGAGATTAGTGCAAACATGGCTGTGACACAAGTTTGTAGTGCTTAGTCATGGGTGGTGTTGAACCGTGCCCTGAGGTCTTTGGTAAGAGACCTACCAGTCAAAAAAGGAGAAAATTTAAGACTTGGAGGAATTTTAAAAGCAGACACCTGGCACCTATTTGCTGTCCTCTTTTTGTGCATGCAGTTAGCTGTGGCTAGGAGCCCTGCAGTTATCAGCTATATCTCAGCATAATTTTCTACACACGAATATTCACAATGTAATGTCCCCTTGAACTCAGTCAAAACATTGAGCTGTTTCTTTGCTCAGAAATGTAGCTTTTTTCTCCCTGCTTAGCTATTCTCTTAAGCATCAAGAGAAAAGTCCAACATCCACTGAAGGTAATGGAAAGGTATGGATAGTTTTCAGTGGGAATTAGATCAGTCTTCAGTTAAATATACAATTCAGTAAGGCAGGCTTTAACCGCTTCTCTTATTAATAACACAAAAATTAGTTTACTCAATAGAGACATTTGGTCTTTATTTTTAAACTATTTCCAAATTCAGAAAATATTTTAAACGGTGTGCCCAGCCAAGAGTTTGTATCTTCTATTGCAGGAAAAGCCTCAGACACTTATTGTGCCAAAAAGTATTTGTGGGTTTCAGCAGATCCTTCTAACAGAGGCAATAATTAAAGTTGTTGTGAACATTGTATAATGAGAAATCCATGCATTTTTTCTGAGGTTGCCTTCCACTGCCTGTACACAGTGTTCAGCCTCTTCCAACAAACATCCTAGAAAGACTCAGAATGTTCCTCTCGCTGATCTAATGGGGTCAGGCAGACAACACAACAACCCCTTGACAAAGCATATACCAGGCTACCTACCTTTCATACCCACCCTGCCCTCTGTGGTGGACACAGAAAAGTTATCTGCTCTGGGCTTAAGCTCTTGGACATGCACAGGAGGAAAAATTGTGTTTCATTTCTGAAACAGGTCTGTGCCCTCCTCAAATAAAGGTGACAAGCTAGACAGCATCTCTTCTCAGCCTACCAGTTGAACTACACTGTCCCAAAGCTTTATCTCGAATCTTTAATTCTAGGAAGTTTTTCTGAAGTAGTCTGCTATTAGTCCTACACTTGCAAAGGCCCTCTTGTTTCTTCTTGTTTTTTTCAGGGTGTCTTTGCTGCCTAGTTGATTTGAAAGAATAACAATCATGTGTCATAGGCAGATGAGCCAGGCAGAACCACATCAGTGGTGCTGTTACAAAAAGGCACCTTTCCTGATGCTGTCCTTCTCTGTCATAGGGGTTTATGTGCAGCAGAGAACTAAGATTCTTACCCAGAAAACACTGGAAGAAATGGCATTGGCTGCAGACAGGTCATTGTTTGTCCTTCTGAAACTATGGGAAGGCACTGGGAGGCTGTTAGCACTTGAGTAACTTCACTGCAAGGGGAGGCAAATTAACTTGGTGGAATACTCTGTATGGATACATATATATATATGTGTATATATCTATCTATCTATATGCATGCAGTTTTTATTCAACACCTCTCCATGTAGCCATAGCTAAAAGTACCTAAGAAACTAATTTCAGTGAACAGCTTGGGTTAACTGTGTGGTGAGAATGTACCCTCAGATCTCTTAGTTCTCCTATTTGTCAGGTTGTCAGATAATTTTAAACCAGCTGAGTAAAGTTTCTCTATTTCTTAAGATTTTTTTCTCTTTTTCCTATTTCTCCATTGTTCTTCCCCAGCAACACAGGGTGATTTTTAGGTTTCCTTCTCTATTGCTAATAGAATTTTTACACAAAACCTGCCAATTACAGCAGGCCTGGAGGTAGGCCTGAAAAAATAGGCTCTTTCTGATGGGCTGTCTTTCTTAGCTTCTCAGGTGGGATCCCAGCTGCTCAGGAAACAAGATGAGCACTTGCTCCTCCCCTTAGTGATTTAGAACAAATCTGTCAAGAGAGGAGAAAGCAGGGAAGCTTTTTTTATTCCTAAGAGTGATAGGAGAACTGCCATAAGACTGTAAAAAAAGGGACTACTTTTCATCTGTTCTGCAGTGCCTGGTCTGTGATTTGAGAGACAAGCGGTCCTGTGCTGCAGCTGAATTTCCTTGGCTTGGAAAGTGGAAAGGAAGAATGTATCACCTGTGGCTGAAGGTAAGAAAGTAAAAAGTCAGGGTAGGAGCAGAGGTGAGCACAGTGTGGGATTGATGAGGGAGGGAGGTGGACAGAGCCTGTAGCCCAAATGGAAGTGGGGATGGAAGTGTTTAGAGATGGTTCAGAAGGTGGTGGCAGGACTGATAGCAGAGAGACTGTGAATGGCACAATTGCTTTACTTGTTTTTTGGAAAAGCTGGCTGTAGTAGGTGTTTTGTGCTCACTGGAGGTAAGGCATGGAGGATTCCAAAATCAAGAGGCGTACTGATGAAACACACAACTCTGTAACAGAAACAGTCATCTCCCTTCCAACTCATGTGCACTTTGTATATCTCGGCCTATTAGTTGTTTTCTCCATTGTAATTCTGGCATTCCCTCATATGCTCAATGTTTGTCAAATACATATTCTCAGAGCTTGTTGTCACCTTATTGTCTGAAGGTCTCACCTCTTTACAATCTCTCTATGCAATAAGTTAAAATTCTTAAGGTTCCACCATATTCTTCTATTGCCCCAAATCCCTGCAGGTCACAGCTTTTTCGCTGCAAGCTCCTGCTTTTATGTCTTCCTCTGTGTATGCAATGTCTCTGCAACCTCCTGCTCCTTAGGGAAAGGGAATCTTTTCATGCAGCCATTAAAGAAGTTAGCTAAATTTAATAATAATAAATTAAATGTGAGAGAATCATTATCATATGTATGTGTTTGAACTTACCGACTGCCTTATTACTAATTTGCCTCTTCCTGGTTCTTCTCATTTGTTACTTCCTATTACTGTGTAACAATTAAGATTAGATACTCATCTCACCTGGGAAAAATGGTAACAGCAAGACTCAGCTGTTCCCTGTGATAAATCATTTACTTATGCCCTTAAAAAAGACAGTTGCAGGGAACAGAGGAGTTCTTAATTTTTGCAAGACAGCTTAAATCCAGTTTGATTCACTGATGCAGCTGTAAGTTACCGGACTCAATGACAAGAGTCCTCAGTGTAATTGTTTGTGGCTTCTACTGTGGTTATTTCCTTCAGCAGTTCCCCTGGCTCACCATCTAAAGGTGAGGGCTGAGGGTGTTTGTACCTCCTTGACTTTCAAAACTTGGGCAGTCCTTTTCAGTTTGTAGCCTTGTGGTTTGGTGAGCAGTTGCTGAGGAAAAAAAATTGCGATGTGTTCTGGCATTTTGTTCAGTTCCCCTTCCTTAACCCAGAACAAACCCAGCTATGCTCTGTAATGAGGGATGAAGTAGCTATGTGTCAAAAACATGCAGCAGTTCTTTCTATCTTTCCACACAAATGTGATTAGAATGGTACTCCAGTTAACACCAAATTTAGTTAATTTATTCTGGTGTCCGTGGAAGATGCATCTTTTGCTATAGGAACAAAAAAAGACTGCTCCAGAAGTTTCCTCTCTTATGAATATTTTTAGAGTAATCTTCCAGACTTTCAGCAAAAATAAACCTGGATTTGCAACATCTATGAGATGAATATAGGACCCACAGTACTGCAGTTAATCAGGTTTTGGTAGGAGGTTGTACATAAACTGTCTGTGTTACCTTGATTTATAAAAAAGTAGAGTGTTTCAAGTGATAAAGCAAACACTGGAAAAAATACACAGCAGAATTAGATGACCTGTTTCTTAGCTTCAGCAGAAGTCTTCATGTCTTTCACTGTAAAATCACCCATTTCTTCATTTCCAGCCTAGCTGGGGGTTTCCTCAGTGTCTTTTCTAGGGCATCTCTCTATAGAGACATTAAAAGCTTTAAGCAGAGTATATTTTGTTGATGCTGCTTGCCTTCTGCCTTTTTTTTCTTTTTCCCCCCTGCATGGAGGGGATGGACTCAAATACCACTGAAAGCCTAGAAATAATGATGTACTAATAACCTCAGTGCTCACTCATGAAGGAGTGTTGTCTGCAGTGAGAATACCTCTTTGCTGCTGAGTGATGTGTCTGTGAAGCTCACAATGTTGCTGTACACCCAGCAGATCTGGGGATTTGCTAACGAGGTCCTAAGGATTTAGGGGAGTTACTTTATTACTGCTGAAGAGATTTAAGAATGGTTTTGTTAGAGCTTTGTAATCATACTACTAACTAGCCTCTGCTGCATACCAATGAGCAGCTCACCCTCAGCACCAGAGCTCTAGGATTAACACTTAGTCCTGGAAAGATGCAGTGATTATGTGATTAGCCAGGAGGCTGAATTCTACCATTTTCTGTGTGAGGTTTAGCAGTGTTAGACCTAGGGTTGAAGTGCTCCCTATCCTGTTACAAGTTGCCTGAGTTATCTGCTCCTCAGACTTTTATTGCCATAAATAACTCTAGAAGTCAGGCCTCACTGCCAGGAGTGTTAAGTGCTGCAAATAGTATAGAAGATGACTCATGTAGTGAGATGAAGGTGGAGCATGAATCAGTAGAAAGAAAACTGATATACAAAGGAAATGTTCTGAATGCAGATGACACAAAAAATCCGAACAAAGCAATGTTCAATCATCATAAAAATTAAGCAAAAGATTTTTTTTCCAATGAAAAAGAAAAGAAACCTCTATTTAATAAGAAAGGCCATTGTAGTGAAAGCCCAAACTGGAAAGGTATTGCATACTGACCATGTTATGCCTTACCCAAGATAAACTGTGGGCTGTTTAGGAAGAAAGGTACAGAAAATTCTTCCAAATATGTCCAAACAAAGCAGAGTATTCAGCAAGCAGGTTGCTTTCCAGATTGTTCTGTGTCTATATAAGCTAAGAAAAGAACTTTTCTTTGAGCTTAACAGTTTCTGGAGATCAATAGTCTTTATAGCATCAATGAACACACCGAAAACTAACAGCAATGGAAACACTAAAATAACCTCTGTATGTTCCTTGTGAATGATAACTCATGATAAGGAGATAAAATACCCACAGACCATTCAATTTAAAAAAGACAGCTTTTGGTCCTTTTGCTTACCCTCTGGCTCACACACACACAGGAGTGCCTTTAAAGGTACATTTGGGACAAAGGTACCCAGTAGATGATGTCCTACAGCTGTTGGTGCACTAATGAACTGAAGTGTTCAGTTCTGCCTATAATTCAACTCCTGTAACTTCTTGGGAGAAGGGGTGTTTATTAAGAACTTAAAGTAACTTGTCAGGGGTGAGAATTAAACATTTTCACATTTGACATCACCTGTGATTCTTTAGACATTAAGAAAAGGTTCCCTGTTGGGAGAGTGATCAGGCATTGGAATAGGCACTCCAGGGAAGTGGCCACAGCACTAAGCCTGTCAGAGCTCAAGAAGTATCTGAATTACACTTAGTCATATGGTTTAGTTTTAAGTACTCCCTGTGAGGAGCAGAGAGTTGGACTCAATGATTCTTATGGGTCCCTTCCAACTTGAGATATTCCATGATTCTATACAATCCCTTTGAAGTGCTGAAGAGAAAAATAGCAGGTTCTTGCTTCTCCCCCCCATTTTTCAGCAAGTTCTCAAAATGTAATAATGCCAAGCAGCCTAGATACCCATGTCTTAGGTGAAAGCTCTGTCTCTGCTTGCATTTTTAATAAGAGCTGCTGCTCAGATTGTAGAGGCTGTGATGTGTATGGCTCTTCCTTGGCTTTGTTATGCCAGGCCCATAAAATATTGCTCTCAAAGGTAGTGCTCCTCTAGAGCAGTAATGCTTAGAAACAAGTGTGACAAGGCATCCTAATCTGTGCTGCTTAAGAGTTCCTTTGTTTGGGATAAAGTAACAGGATGGCCAAAAGACTGAAGACTTCCAGTGTAGCTGTTTCACAATGTTGGCAATGGCAGGAAATCTGGAGAAGACAGATAATGCTGCCAAAGCTTAAGGGATGCAGATACTTACATGGAGTAGAACTATGCACAGAAAGGGAAAGCTCTTGCGAGGTTATCTTTATTTTTACAATAATATTGGAGATAATGTCAAACCTGGTTCTACTTTTATAGTGTTGTGAGGGCTGTGAGTTCATTTCTTCATTGAAGCCAGTGCTGGACTGAAACTCTGCATAAAGCTATTCATGCTTATTCCTGGTCAATTTCAAAATTTCAGGTGTGAATTTGTGTGGTAATGCACCAAATCCAGAATGCACCAAATCAATTGCGTGTTGTAACTTGCAATATATCTGGGTAATACATCTTTGCTACTGCATCTGTGTTTAGTGCATTTAGTCCATCCAGTCATAAGTAACCATCTGGATTTGAGCTTTAATGGAATAAGTAATTCTTACAGGAGGTAGCACAGGCTGAGTTTTGTACTGCTGCTAAGGGAGAGCTAATAGTTAACAGCTGGTGACAGATCTGTTTTCACTTGTAGGCTACCCAGCAGTAGACCTAGCTCAAATGTAAAATATCACTTGGAAAAGTTGGCTTTGTTAGGAAAAGGTATGAGGTTCATTTGTAAAAGCTGTACTGTCCAAAAGACAAAAAAAAAGTGCCTTTCTCCTTCTGGGAGGATAGAAATTCTCCCAGGAGAAACAGCATAGGCTGAGTTTCTGTCAATAAAAGAATCTTTGTAATTTAATACCAGACAGCTTTTTAATGTAATAGGAAAAAAAGAGCAGACACCTATCTTATGAAGGGGAAAAATACAGAACCTGCCTGCAGTATGTTACCTAAATTGAGCCACAGCAGGGATAATCCTCTTGGATCTGTCTGACGGAAGTAAGTAGAGGACATAGTGGAGCTGTTACTTGGAGACCCTCCATCCCCATTTTCCACAGTTCTGACAATAGGAAATGTGTGAGGCAGCACCAGTGGCCAGACTGTAAGGTGGCACTTGCTTGTTTAGTCCTTCTTATCACAGAATACTAAAGTTTGTTTGATTTTTCAGTAATGTAAGAGGCTGAGGTTAGAGATGTGTGACTGCCTTGCTTCAAGTGACAAAGCTACTCAGAATCATCTTTGGTTAGAGTTTGAATTGTTCCTCAATTGAATTGCATTCAAGCAGTGGTGAGATCATGGTTTGGACATCAGATGTCCATAAATGCTTTAAATTTCTTACAGATGTCCTGCAGACTTTCTACCTCCTGTACTTGAAACCCTATCTGGAAGAGGCATCTGATCCTTAACACAATGCTTGACAACAAAAGAATAAACTTGAGCTCAGAAGCCAAAATAAACCTCAGGTTATCATTCAGAATGAAAAGAAAATGGACACTAGCTCCTTAGTCAAATATCAGTTCTAGAATTTTTTTAAAATCAATTTTGTAATTGTTTCTTAGACTAAGATCAAATATGAATTGTAGATTTCTCAGAAGTGTGAATATTTGGGATTTCTGACGTTAATTATAAGGCCTGACAGCAGTATTTCTTCTAGTTTCATGGACATGAGAAACCAGTCATGGCATGTAACCTCCAGTGAGTTTTTCAAAGAGCAAGTTCTTAATATTGTTGTTATCTCATTTTTCCCCATTTGAAACAAGCCCAGAAGCTGTAAACAACTGGAAATTACTGCCAGCATCTGTTGTATTAACATTCCTACAATGCAGTTCTCTGTTGTTTAACGACTTGCTTTGTGTGTGCAGAAGCTGAATCTTGGGGTGCTCACAGCATGGTCAGAGCTGTAACAGGGGTCCTGTTTTATATAATGACACTTACCTTGTTCTCATACACTTCTCCAGTACTGGCAGTGGTACTTTGGCTCTCGATTGTTCCCTGTATCCTCAGCTCTTCAAGAAAGAGGAAACAGAGAGGCAAAAATCATCAAAGGGTGATGATTTACTGATGAACTTGCTGGTGAGCGGTGTGTCTTTAAAAGATGAAAACATTAAAATTTAATACTTGTAGAGCACTTGGCATTCAAACAGAGCTTCATGATGTATTTCCAATGCCAGAGTTTATATTACATGGTTGCATACTGAGACTGACCAGTGGAGAAGGCCTGCTGGAGGCTCTATTCCCTGCTGTTATGGTTCAACTCCGGCTAAAATGCCGAGAGCCCACACATAGATCCAAAATTTCTCAGAGAAGGAAAAAAAAACTTTGATTTTTGTGATAAGGATTACAAGCGACTGTTTATTAACTATTTCATAAGCAAAACAGGCTCTAACTTAGAATATTAAGTATTAACTACTACTA
>WEIV01000925.1:104938-125691 GCA_013390005.1 Calyptomena viridis
CCTTTACACGGGTGTGCTGCGAATCTTTGCTCCTATGATCCCCCACAGGTTTGCTGGGGCCCTAGTCCAGTGTTTAAGGCATCTTCTCTTTCTCCTCTCTCCGACGTTGGTGTTAATCAAACTTCCCACCCTCCTTTCTCTTAAGCTGCCGCGATGTTCTGCCCAGCTTTTTTTTTCTTCTCTTTCTTAAATATGTTATCACAGAGGCATTAACAGTTGACCTTGGCTAGCTTAGAGCAGTGAAAAACTCCCGCAGCTTCTTAAAGAAGCCTCTCTCCTAGGCCCCCACAGCTAATAAAAAACTCTGGCTACTTAAAACCACAACACCTGCTTAAACTTTGCAGTAAACCTTTTTGTGGCTTGAAAAATGGTGCAGCACCCAGTTCAGTTTCTCACTGTAGATAGTTACACCCAGAGGGCACATTCAGGAAAGCATGGAAGCATATGCTGAAGACCTGTGAAGCCCATTTTTGAGCATGTTCCCAAAAAGAGTCCATAGGGAACTTTTGATAATTTCAGTTCTTAAGGGTTCTGTGATCTGGTTGGAGAAAGCCAGGCTGGGATGGGATAGTGTAAGGCTACTAATGAGCCATATTTTAAAGATCACTGTGTTCATCTGTTAAAGAAACCCAAACTTTCATGTGCTTTTGTGGTCTATGGTTTTTGTTGTAACAGCATTGCTACATTTAAGTCTGATCATAAGCATTCCAACAATTATATATTTATAAACAGCAATTAGGACTAAAAACCAAACTATTATAATAATTCTTCTGAATGGCTGTTTAGTTTCCACATATTAGACATGAATAAACAACGAGCAACTTTGCCAAGAGACATCAGGTTTTTCAGCCCTCAGCTGACAGTTCTGCCATCTGCCCAACCTTTATTGGCAGAAGTGAGAGCTTTTGTATGAAGAATGCTTGGACCAAATCAAAATAGCAGTTATTTGACATCTTCCAGTCTTTATAAGTGGAGTGATTATGACAATGTTGTCTCATTTTTCAGTTGTAAAACAAAAATACAGAACATTTACCACCCTGCAGAAGCTGACTCCCTACCTCTCCTAAAATAACTGAACCAGTTACACAAAAAGTACTGGGGTTCAGCTGTCAGTCAGAACATGTAAATGTCAGAAGCCAGGATACAGCAAAACACATCTTGGCAAAAAATAAAAGCAGGATGAGTGGGCAACGCTGACAAGTGATGTGAATTTATATTGGTTTTACTAATCCATTCAGAAGAAAAATGTAGTTGAAGTATCTTGATATGGTATGGAATTTTTTGCTCTTGAAAAAAAGATTGAAGCATGATTTCAAAAACTTTCCGTTTAGGAATTTCCTGTGAAGTTATCTTTTAGCAAGTGGGAGGAAAAGGAGCTTAAAATTAAATGAAACCATTTCAGAGCAAGCAAATAATTTTGTTCAATATGAAATTAAATCCTTTCATCACATCCTTCTTTGGTATTGGGAGTTAAGTCTTCTTTAATGAATAGCAAACACCACTAATTATTCCTTTTGTGTTCAATTTGAAATATTTTATTACAATTCTTGTTTATTATAAAGAGTAAACGACCAGTGTAGATTTTTAATTCAGTGTGTTTGTGAAATGTAAGCTGTTCATAGCACTTGAAAATTACAAGAGTTAAACTGCAAGATTATGGGGTTAAAATGTGCTAAAAAATGGTGCTGCTTTTCCATTAGCAACTCTTACTGCAATGGTATCCTAAGATTATAGAAAAGTTTGGGTTTAAGTGTTCACTTGCACTTAAAAGGAAGAAATTCTTAGCACACCTTTGCTTGTTTGTCATGATGATTTCTGGAATTTTTTATAGCTTTATCCATATGATAACTGGCACTGCAACTCTTGGTTGCAAACTTTAAAGAAATAACAGGATACTTACTTATTGTGTCTACCTGCTGCTAGTTGGGGCAGAGTATTGACCATTCTCTTGTAAAAACTGGCTTATTGTAACACAGACTGACAGGCCTCACATGGGCAACCTGTCTTCTTGGTGTGCTCTAGTCCCAGTTAGAGAGGGCTACTTCTGGAGACAAGGATGAGTTTGTTCTCTGGGTTTGTTCCAGGCATCTGCCAAGAAATTTATCCACCCTGCTGCCTGTTCTGGTAGTGGGGGCTGAGTCAGGCTGCAGAACACAGTCATCAGCTACAGTGCTACTATTGCATGGTTTTAAACCAGTGCTAAGAGCTCAGTGTGTGTGGTGTCAGCATGAATGTTTCTGGGTATGGAAGTTGGCTGTAACAATGGACCTTCAAGATTATTTCCTCCCAGGTCTCTGTTTGTGGAGCTGGATTGACCTCCAGTTGCTGTTTACCTGTGCTTTGGGAATTGCTGCTTATCTGAAAAGATGTAAATCTTCCTGGTTGTTCCTTGGGGGAATTTTCCCCACTAGTCTCATCTTCAAGGGTGGCTCCATTCTTTGAAGCACCTGTTGACCAAGCTGCCTCAACCTGTGAGGGGACTGTCTCTGTTCCATCATTTTTAGTCTACAAGAAAATGAACAAACAAATGAGAAGCTCCTCAGACTTCTAAATATTTAAGGGGCTATCCAGAGTAATCCCATAGAATTGGCAGGTTCGGAGTGCAGTGGAAGACAGGTGTGTTCCTGATATACTTATTCATGTTCCTGATATACTTATTCATGTTCTGTCACAGGTGGATGTTGATGGAGTGAAGGTCTCTTGGAAGCAATAGCCTTAAACCTAAATGTGTCATTAATCCAGTTGATACTACTGGGGTATTGTTTTAGTACTTTAAATGCCTTCTGTATGTGGAACATTGGTTAGAAAACTAAAACTCAGTTTTAAATTAGCAGCTGGTAAGTTGTTAACCTGTGTACCTTCTAAACAATAGCTTTGAACCTCCAAATAATGCAGGATTAGGGCCTAGATGTTTTCTTGTCTTCTCTGTGTTTGGGCTTGGGCCAGCTCAGCTCTGTAAGCTTCACAAAGTGGCTGTATATATATATCTTGCATATATAATATTTGCATATATATAAGCCCTCTGCCTCAAAATAACTTTGAGGCAAAATCCACCTTGTTGCAGTATTTTAATTCATCACTGGTGTGGGAGATAAGTGCCTATAATTGTGTCTTTAATGAGACAAGTGGGACAGACTGTGAAAAGCAACTTTTCAGGTGCTGTAAAATCAGATCATGCTTGTGGCCAACTGGTGAGTCTGCTTCCTCTGTAGCATAAGGATTGTATTAAGCTGAATGAGTGACAGCCCCTCTCTTAAAGAGCTCCCTGACACAGCTCCCACTAACATCAGCAAAGCCATTGCTCTGTATGCATATGTCCTCATACACTCATGTGCTAAGACATCATCTGACATACTTTTAAACAGAGTCAGTGGAGAAAAAGTCACTACCTGGCTTCCAAATTCCTGGTTGTTCTGTAGCTCCTCAGAAGACAGCTCTGCGACTGCAACCTGGTTAGAAATACTGCAGCCCATGGTGAAATTGTGACCATCTGCTTCTCCTTGCTGCAAGTCCACAGAGTAGGAATGCCCTAGTCTCTTCCTTGAGAGCCTGGTTATTTGTTATCACCATGGAGTCTAACCGTTGCCAGGGCCTGTTACTACAATAAATAACACCAGAGAAGGCTTTCTCCTTATGTCTTGGCGTGCAGACATTATTGTCCTTGTCCAGGCACCCTGCTGAGAAGTTGGGAGGGAACATATTTCTTCTGCACAGCTGGGATGTTGGTCTGGGAGCAGCAAATCTGTACAGGTCATTCAGGGTGTTAGTGAACTTCCTGCAGGAACTCAAGCTGTTAGATGAACAAGATACAGTCATGTAAAATGCAAGCCTCTGGTAGGATTTGTTAAGTATTCTTCAATTCCATTAGCTATTGGAAAGATCAGTTCCAAATCTGGAATTCCAAACAGCAAGGCAAGCTTTTAAATGGGAGAAAATGTCATCAAGAGACAGGGACAGGCTGTGACAAGGGAAGATGTTTTAAGCATCCTTTGAGATTATTGTACAATTTCTTGATTACTGGTTGAGTCTTCATTTCCTTAGAAGTAGATGTCTGTAGGAGATTTAAAAAAAGAAAAAAGCAGCCATGGTTTATACTTTCAAGAGATTGTTATAAAAGATAGCAGAGAAATGTGAAGTCAGTGCTGTCAGTTGAAGATCATGTCTTGGGTCACTTGTGCTGAGATCATCAGCTGTTACAAGAAATGGATTTTTTTTTTCCCTCAAATATTTACATGAAACTGACTCTGTATGAAATAAGGATTCAAAACCCTCAAGTAACTGTTAATAACTATAAGAAATTAAAAAAATTTTTTTAACTTCCTGAGACCCTGGTAAAAAATTAATGTCAGCTTGTGACCTTACCCTGATCCGTAGTGGAAAACTTTTTTTACATGACTAATGCCTCTTAAGTAGTAAAGCCAGTGGACTTTCAGAATCAAATGATCCCTAATACTGAGACAGCGTGACTCCAGCTTGAGAGATCCCTCTGGCTGGCTGGCTGCAGGCAACCTTTTGTGTTCATCTTGTCTCCAATCCAAACCCTCAGCTGGTCTGGCTGGAAAGCTGAATAAACTCATTTGCATGGCAGTGAGCCTAAAATTATCTTCCCCACCCCAGTGCATCTTACTTGAGTGTGCAAAGTACTGCCCTAAGGTTCCTGGAGGGCTTCCAGGTTCTCTCTAGCTTGTGTCTCTACCCAGCTTGGAGCACGTGTGTGACTAGACCTACCTGTGCTGGCATCCTAGACCTGCATGGGACTCTCAAATGTGCATCTACTATCCCTTGAGAAACAATGGTCTTCCAAGAAGTCTTGTTCTTTTTTCATCCCTGATTAACAGGGTTCTGGTTCTTAAGTCCTAGTTTGAATTCACACAGAATGCAAGTCAAGTAACCTTTTGGTGTATGGGTATTTTGTTGTTCCTGTTCTGTTTTTTCTCTCTTTGCAGGTTGCATGTGATATTGCTGTTTGATGTATGACAGAACATGATGTACAGCTGATCTTCTTGTTTGCATTTCTGATTAAATGCTTGCTGTGATGGTGCAGTTCTTAAACTTGTTTTAAAGTAAATAACAGGTGAAATTTTAATCCTTTCTGAAAAGGTGATTTTTATTTGCTGTTTCAAACACAGATAAGGTGATAAAATGGAAACAATGTCAGTTATCAAAGTAAGAAAATTGATTAAATTTAAAATCATGGGCTGTAGCATAATCAAAAACTAGCTTTATGACTTATGCTTTACAAATTGATTATTGCCACATAAAAGAGAAGACAAGTGATAGTTTGAAGAAATAAGAGTACATGGGATGTAACAAGTGGCATGAAATTGGTCCTCATTCATATTTATGGAAAAGAACTTTCCCAGATCTCAACAGGATTTGTACACTTGGAGCCTGATCTTTTAATATCTGATGCACATGATTAAATTGACATGGTGAACAGTATGTTTTTGAACAATTGGAGATACAGGCTTTCAAAAGCAAACTGTTCTCATGCTGATGCTGACGATAGAAAAATTCTCTCATTTTAGCAGCTTTTCATTAATATGTAAAGTTAAAAACAAGCAAGTTTCAGTACAGTCAAGGCACCAGGATGTGTGGTATTTGCAAAAACACAGGATTTTCATAAATACAAATGAGGATATTTCCCTTTAAGAAAACCAATGGAATGGAGCCCAGGTGAAGCACATGGAAACTAGAGCGAAACAGGAGCTGTGAGAAGGCTAGTAATGGTGGGAAGGGGTGGGAAAAGTGCAGGTCTCTATATGCTTTATCTCGTGAGAATGAAAACAAAAGGCAGCCACAGTCATGTGCATCCTGAGGAATAATCACTACACAACCAGAAACAGTTGTTCTGCAATTGCTGGTGTTATGTAGAGGAAATTGAAATGTATGTATATTTTAAAATGAGGAGGGTTGTTTTCAAAACTATCAAATCTGAAGATGTTTGGTGGCTTGTAGGAGAACTGTATGGGAGGCAGGACATCTTGGTGTCTGCAACCTTATCAGCTGTCTCTGGTTTATGCACCTAAATTAGTGAGCTACTGCAGAGGCAAGAAAATTACTATCTGTGGAATGACGTTCCTGATACACAGCAAAACTTTGCTGGTTTTGCTGAGTGAAAGATTCTCATGTAGTATCACCAGCTTGACATGTATGCAGATAAAAAGCACTGTCCTAAGGCCAGGAGGCTGGCTGAAGTTATTAACAAAGCAAAGCTTGGCTGATTTGAAGGGGAGAGGCAAATTTCTGATGGTTCTAGTCTGACAATAGTCCTGCTGACTTCAAACAATAGAAAGTGACAGGATATATTTTTCAGGGACTCTGAGCAGCCATATTTCTCTTGGAAAATAGGACTGAATAGTCAGGCATCTAAAGAAGTGTCCTGCCTGCTAGTGAGCACAAGTAGCTATTTGGGGGAGTGTTTGAGGCCAAAAGGACTTGAAAGACTGCAGTCCACACTGCCTGAAGAGAGAAAGTGTGCCTGTTTTCCCTGTGCTCTGGTGATCCTCCCCTGGGGTGCTCCCACAGCCCTGAGAAAGAAGCTGTCTGTAAGAGAGGAGATCCACCCCAGGAAACTGGGGCTGCAGCTGGGATTGAGTCTGGAGGCAGATGGGACAGAAGGCAAAAAATGAGCTGTGTTGTGGAATGGGAAGAAAGAAGGGATAGGGAGAGAGGTGAGGAGGTGGGCTTGGATGCATGAGGTGACTGGAAACTCAAGATACTGGACATAGACCAAAACTGAGAATTTTTGCAACTGAACTCAAAGCCTCTACAGACTGTACAAGAACTGCTGCACTTTGATGACTGGCTGCTTAGCTAAATCCAAGAAGGATTTCACATGCAGGTACTATATGATGTTTCCTTCCCTACAGTTTTCTTTAATTCCCAACTTGAGATCTTACCTGGGTGGTAATAGATGGATTCTCAGTGCTTCCATCTCTGTCCCTTTCATGTCAGGCTCCAGGTATCTCCCAGATGGACTAAACACCTTGCTGAGCTGGCCTTCAATGCAGAGCCCGAGTTTTGACATGTAACTTGGTATTTGTAAGGCTGGGAAGGGGATGATGGCTAAAATGGTGGCTGTAATCAATGGAGAACTGGCTGTTGGTTGTGCTTTGCTAAACTAGCTCCAAGGCTGGCTCTTTTATGTGTGTGTGTGTTGTATTTCAGAGCTGTATGTGATCCAAGTGCTGCATGTAATCTCTCCATGGTGACTGCACAGTATTTGTTTCTATTTAAGGAGAGAAAGAGATTTGGGTTTTCTGCCAGAATTCCTACTCAGGTAATTACACTTCTGCCTGCAGAATTTCCCCATAGCTTAAATTGTAGTAGTTGTTCTTCACTCCCACTGCTAAAAAGTGTGAACATAGACCTGCTGCTGTGTTTCGGGAACGCAGCAGTGGTTGCTCTGCTGAGGCAAGTGAAGTGACCCTGCTATGCATCCTTTATGCTACACTTGTCCCTAGTAAAGATTGCTGCATCCAGTCATGCTACTTTGCAGCTCTCATCTTTCTGAGCATGACTTTGGCATAACAAGTTGGTCTTGCTAGTGATACTGCTAGATGATAGTGAGACAGCCAGCTGGAAGCCAATGAAAAGATGATTAAGAGCCAAGAGAAAACCATATGGAGAGAGAGAGGGATTTCTCTTTACAGAGTTAAGAGTAAAAGTGTTTATGTCTTTGGATCCCACTAGCTGTTTTTTTCCCTTCTTTCCATCAGTTTTATGGGTGGGAAGAGGTTGCAGTTGATTAGCAAATTCTACCAAATCTCTTTAGCTAGAACAAATGTTGTAAACAGTAGATATTTCAGGCAGCTCTGTCAATACTAAAAATCAACATGCCAACATTGTAATGGTAATAGCACATATGTCATGGCTTTATGCTAATGTTAACTACAATACTATATATAATACCAACGTTATGTAAATAGTATTGTTTTGTGAAATATTGAATGAAGGGCTTCTTGTCTCAAATTTAAGTGATGTAAAGATTTTTTTTTTTTTTCTGAACATATGAAAGCAGAGCTAATAAAGTCCAGCTCAGTCTGGAAAAAATTAAGCATCTGCAGAAGTTATCTTTGATGTCCAAGTAAACACAGACCTTCTTCACTCAGAGCCTTATACAGAGATTTAAAACAGAGGATACCCAATATTAATAAGTTAAGACTCATCAAATGTAGTGCAGATAGTAAACAGAACCAAGACAATTGAACCAAATTATTGATTCATGGAATTCAGTCTTTCTGTTCACAGAATGTTCACATGCAGATTGTGTTGCTATTGAATGCAGTTCTTATTCAGATTTACTAAATGAATGTTATGCTGAGTGTGTGGGTTTAAAGAAAAAATTTCTGTTAACTAATTCTGTATAGATCATATCCTCAAGATTCAAGCTGTTTCACATATGTTATTGTTTCAAGTTCCCCTGACTGACTGAATGCTATTCAAGTGAATAGCACTGAAACTCTGCTTGAATTGGTATTAGAAGTAGGGGTGCTTAAAGTCTCTCTTTGGGGTTGCAGGTTTCTCATGAGCATGGGATAGTTCAAGGAATGTCTGACAAATAGGAATTTCTGTTAAAACTTGGTGTTTTCCTTCTTCTCCAGCGAGAACAAGGTAATTCTGCTAATTTCTAGTAAAGTACTGTGCTACTTAGTTGAGATCAGGGTGTGCCAGTATGTTCTTTTACTGTAATGTTCAAAGCAGCTTTTCCATGGTGCTGTCTTGAACAATGATTCAGGCTGCCTTTTCATGATTCTAGTTGCAATATGGTGAAGTACTAATTGTGTGTGTGTAGGTGGGGGGCATGAGAATCTGATTGTAACAGAGTTTGGAAGGACAGATCTTCATGATGTTCAAAACTTCTGTGTGATGTCCCACCTTTGCATCCAATTCTGTGCAGAACACAGCTTGCCTGAGAGATACAAGAGCTTTTTCTTTTCTATCCAACTAGAAAACATAAAGCTGAAGGATGGTGCTCATGTGAATTATGTCTTTTATCTGCATCCATGCTTGTTCTTTTTCCCCCTTCCCAAGCAACAGCAAAAACCTCCTGCTCATCAGTTAAGCTGATCTCTGTGAAAACTCACGTACATCTTAGGTGCTTTTTGCTCTTAGCCCAATACACCAGCCTTTTCCATATTGGTGGAACTGCTTTATGAGTGTTTTGAGTGTATCTGTTGATCTTGATGGGATCCTATTTAAATAAATTGGTGGATGTTTTGATCTTCTGACAACCTGTGGCTCTGCCACTGAAGTGTCTTTGAAGACTTGAGTACCATGTAGGTATAAAATAACTTGTAGTGGCATTTGTTCTCCAAAAATATTCAGTGCAGATGAATCAGGTGGGTTGGAAATAGTTCAGAAATCTTGCATCAGTTTGGGCTAAATTTGCCTTTTTCCTAGGCCTTTTCAGACCCCATACCATTTTACTTGGAATATCTGATGCCAGATTTGGCATCAGATTTGAATCCAATGACACTAATGACTAAGTTCTCAAACATACAGTGGAATTTGCCAGGCTTCTCCTCCTAAGCTGTTGAACTAAGCTGAAATACCCTTTCTTAAGGGAATACAGGAACCTGAAAGTGAAAATTCCTACACAAACCAAAGCCCTACCAGAATAGGGAACACTCACAGAATCATAGGAAATGAAGGGTTGGAAGGGACCTTAAAAGTCCCAACACCCCCCTGCCACAGGCAGGGACACCTCCTACTAGACCAGCTTGCCCAAGGCCTTATTCACCTGGCCTTTAACACTGCCAGTGTTGGGGCATCTACAGCTTCCCTGGGCAACCTGTTCCACCCTCTCACCACCCTCACAGTGAAGAATTTCTTTCCGGTATCTAACCTAAATTTCTCCTCTTTCAATCTGCTCCCATTGCTTGTCCAATCACTACAGCTCCTGACAAAGAATCCCACTTTGGCTTCCTTGTATGCCCCCTTCAGGTGCTGGAAGGTTGCTTTGAGGTCTCCATGCAATCTTCTCTTCTCCAGGCTGAACTGACCCAACTTTATCAGCCTGTCTTTATGGGGGAGGTGCTCCAATTCTCTTATCAACCTTTTGGAGTTGCTCGAACACTTCCATGTCCTTCTTATGTTGGGAGCACCAGAACTGTACATAGTACTCCAGGTGGGGTCTCACCAGAGCAGAGTAGAGGGGGAGAATCCCTTCCCTTGACCCACTGGCTACACTTCTTTTGATGCAGCCCAGGACATGGTTGGCTTTCTGGGCTATGAGCACACTCTGCTTGCTCATGTTGAATTTTCATCAACCATCCCCCTGGAGTCTTTCTCTGCAGGGCTGTTCCCAATCACTTCTCCACCCAACCAGTAGAAGGGCCTACCCATGTGTGGTCAGAAGGATCCGCATCAATGAGGATCTCTTGACAATATTTCTCCAGCTCTGGGTACAAGCTATGCAAGATGCTGTGCTAATGGAAGGCAGTGTGGGTGTACAGATAACCACAGTCTTATCTCAAAGTGAGGCTATGGGCAAGTTACTCTACTGTGAAACAGGCCTGTGATCCCATGCACTGCTAGCAGTGCACAAGTCTGGGAGCAGACTGGGAATATTCTAGGCATCACCCTTGCTCTGTTGTGAAGTGATGCTAGAGCTCCTTTTGTGGGACAGGACAGCTCTGCTTCTGGAAAAGGTGCTGTCCCAAGAGAGCACCACCTGGCTCTGAAGTGACCCAGGATAGTGGACAACCCTCAAACCTGGGTGAGCTGAAGTCCTTGCTTGTTCCTGACTGCAGTCTGGGCTTTGTAGAAGGGCTCAGAAGAAATACCACTGTCTGGAATCTATGTATGTGGCAGAAATACAAAAGGAGACTGTCTGACTTGACTGCAACTTTTCTATACTAGGAGTGAAGGAGATTTGTGAAGTTAATTAAACTCCAGATTTGAACTTTACTTATGGGTACTGGAAACTGGCATTCTCCTTTCAGCTTATGTGTATATAGAGCTGCTACACATTGGACTTGGGATGCTCCTGGAATGAGAAACGGAGTGTATGACATATCTATCTGCTTTCCAGGGACTGCCTTGTCAGAGTCTGTGATTCAGCTCTTTGCCGTATGGATTAACTTGGAGTATTCATGTTCTTCAAAATTTCTTTTAAAACAGTTTGCTGAGATGAAGTCTGTGCAGTTAATTAGAGCTCTGCCACTGTTCACAGAATGCTGGATGTGCTGAGCAAAGCTCTTCAAACACCTTTTTCCTCAATTTGAGCAGGCAAAGCATGGGGCTCTCATGCTTCCTTGGCAGGCAGAAGAGGTGAGGTAAGGAGCTACTTGTTCCTGGTGGCATTTCTGTGCTGCTGAGAGACTGACTGTGCAGTAAGAGAGAGCAGCCAACACTCCTCATTTCCTGGGTCTGGTAAGAGCACAGGGCAGAGGATGACCTACTGGATTGCCAAATGCAGTCCATCCTCACTGGGAGCAACACATCCTGCATGTGTTTTTGCACAGTGATCAAATACCCCTTTAGCAGATGTTTAATGCAAAATTGTCAAAGCTTCTAAGAAGCTGTGCCACAGCTTTGCTGCTCTGCTCAATAACAAATTCCTTCAGATTCCCAACCTCTTGTATCTGTAACTGGTTCATAGTCTTGTATCTGTATTTGAACCTTTTGTGATCACTTCTTCCCTCTCTTGTTTCAGTGCATCACTTCCCTTTGTCAGGGAAATTCCTCCAGCTTCTGCCTCTTCTGAGTGAGGGACCTTCATGCTTTGCCTATCCTTGCCCAGAGCCAGTTCTGTTCAGAAATAGATTGATTCCATTTTTCCATCTAAATATGGAATGGTCCAGATTTGTATGTGAGAGCTGAGATCAAAAACTTGTTGTTTGCTTCTATTTAAACAAAATATGTTTTTTTTTTTTTAAATAATCTGAAGAGGTTCCAAAATTTCTCCTGAACCATTTTTCCCCTTCTTCTATTTCAAAAAAAGATTAGCAGAAACATGGAACTGCTTTGACAGTTGTGGAGATAAAATTAAAAAAACCATGAATTAAAATGCAACTGCTCGAACTTGGTGGAGGGCAGAGGCCAAAGAGTGTTTACTAGAAACATACTTGCTTTGTGGCTGGGACAGCTTTTTGGTTGGGGAAACATTGCAGATCTATTCACTTTACATATGGGCAAGTGGTGATACATCAGTGTGCTGTGTATTGTGTGTATACCCTCAGTATAGAAATGCCTTGCTCTCAGGAAGCTTCCATTTCTATAGTGGAAGGCAGCAGCTATTTTTAGTAGTGTCCTGCAGTGTTGCACAGGAGAGCACAGGATGATGCTGTTTCCCCAGCTCACTTCAGGGATGACTTTGCTAATTTACTAAGGGAGGGCTGATGACAATCCAGTACCATCAGATGAGCACAGACACAGCATCTTGCTTTCTTGGAAGAAGACAGCAAGGCTGTCCTGCTGAGCAGTCTAAAACAAAATGACCGAAGTTATTTCATTGGAGAAGAGCTCATAAAGCTATGCCCTGTAATTGTAAACACTCAAAATTTCAGCTTTAGAAATAAACATTACAGTGCAAAGCCTGAGCTGTTTCTGTGAGGTGCCCAAAACTGTGGGCACTGACTTGTAAGAAACTGGTTGTCAGGATGGAAAATGTCCCCTGTGTAAAGAGACAGCCAGACACTTGCATCTTAACTGCTGCTCAAACCCCTTTCCTGAAGATTTAACTATTCTTAGACAAGGTACTGACTCTATGTATGCATCAGATGTATGCTGTATTCCTGAGAGGTAACAACAATCCCGTGCTTTTCTCACACATGATCAAATGGAGATGAAATCCTAACATGAAACCTTACAATAAAAGGTTGCAGTGGGCTTACAGAGCCTTGTCAGGTCGCTGGAGTCTCAAAGTCAGCATTTTGCTTGGGCAATGATGCCAGGACCATCGTGTTTACTCTTCTCTGACAGCTGCTCTGCTGATTTCCCTCTGCAAATGGCTTTGGGTTTTGCAAGTGTAACTGGTGAAGAGCCATGTGAGTGCAATGGAACAGTCTGTTGCTGCAGTAAATGGAAAACTCAAGATACAAACACTCAGTTGAAATCTTGCCTCTTGTATTCTGATTGCTCATGTTTTTAAAACTGTTGTGGATGATGTTTGGTGGAATTATTTCTTACCTTTTCCTAGTGTGCATTTGTGTATTTCTTCCACTCCAGATTAGCTTCATTATTGCATAAAAGAAGTTAATGTGCTCAAGAAAACCTGCTGTTGTTGAGGGTGATAACATTTGGAATTTGGTGAGTTAGTTACTAAAGGACATTATTTCAGCAGTTTTCAGAGAATAGATATGTAAAATGCAAAACTGTAGAAGTATCTAAACCTGCAAGTGCATGTAGGATCTGCATTTTCCTAATTAAAAGTGCTGGAGTTATTGTAAAAGCAAAGCATAATTGCAGGTTATTCTGTTTACCTGTTTTTCTTCAAGAAAACTGAAATATACACACAAAAGCATGTTAAAAAATGAGGGATTTCGGTGCTGTTTGAAGACCTGTGAAGAACCAGCCTTTACAACTTTTATAAAGCCTTACAGGAACTGCCTTTAAGCAATTTATCCTGGTACGTTTGTAACAATGCATAGCAATGATACTGGGACCAGGGATCTTATTTCACTGTGCATTTGTGTGCAAGAATTCTCAGTTGTAATCACTTTATAAAGATGAAAAATACATTGATAGTCATTTGGTTGCATCTTGAATGACCTGAAGTCTGGAACATGCATTCCTATAAAGGAAGACACAAATGGATTTTGGTGCATTTGGGACTGGGATTTGGGTTATATACCTGTCGCCATAGATCTTAAATGCTGTATATAGTCTAACATATGACCAACATAATGGTACTAGGAACGCTTCTGTTCTGAGTAAATTAGGCAAATGTTCAGCCTTTAAATATCCATGATAATTTCTCCTGTTGTTTACAAGGGACTCCCATTGTGGCCATTAAAGGAGAACATATGGCTTATTGATACAATGTCAGCTTCTCAAAGTATTTCACGCTGTGCCTGTTCTAGAACTAACAGGTATCTGACATGCACTCTGGAGCACTGAGAAAGAAAAATATCCTTGTATGACAAAACCATTTCCAGGTGAGAGCCTCACAGCCTGAAATGAGTAAAAAGTGCCCTCTGGCCTTCCACTGTCAATTACCTTCATGCTCTTCTAAGATATATTGACTTATATTTAGCTTCCTCTGAAAGGAAAAAAAGCTTTTAATACAGATGGTAGTTTTATGCAAACCTTTACAACACAGTTTGCCCTTAGTTAGAAGGTGTCCATGCTGGGTAGTGAAAGAGCAAGCACTCTGTCCTTCATAAACTTTATGACAGCCTTTAAAATAACAGTGCTAGAATAAATTTCCAAGTTTGGCCTTAGTAATTTTCTCTAAGAGCTCCGACAGGTAAGATCTGGCAGGTTTTGCTGCGATCTTTTATAGATAACATCCTCTCGTAAGGTGCCTGTGAAAACTACATAAACTAAAAGAGCAATATTTTGCCTTTCCTGTTACAGAAGCAGTAACCTCTGTCTGAAAGCAAGGTGGAGAAGGAAGAGGGTGCAATTCAGATTTACCATGGCTAAATTCAGCAGTGCCTGTTTAAGGGATTTTTAAGCTTTTTGTTGGATCATTCTGGATGTGAATGAAGTTTTTGGTTTGTTTCTGCAACAGTTGCTGCTTCCAAATTGTCATCATAATTCTGCTTTTGCTTACCTAAAGTGAAGTTTTGCTTCTGAAGTCTGGGAAGTTGTTGCAGTCTAAGACTGGTCAGAATCTGGAATCCATATTGGCATGCATAATGGAAAATATTTCAAGGCATAAATAACTAAGTTGTAAGGGTCCTCCTTCTTGTTCCTCACTGTAATTTAAAAAAAAAAAAAGGAAGAGCAAGACATTGGAAAGGTTATGCTGTATTTTATTTACATGTTTTTGCTGGTGTCAAAGCTGCTGTTTCATGTGATGAAGGACCTCTGCTGTATGGCCGGTTCAAACACTTCCAAGTAGACTTGCCTGCCAGGGGTGCAGGCGTTCAGGCACCAGTGATAAAGCTAGATGAACTGGCAGCTTCAATTCCAGCTTAACCACAAAACTGAAATCAAGTCAGCAAATCAATCACCTGTTTGTCATGGGGCACAAGATATGGCACAGCCTTGGCAGAAGGGGCTTTGTTTTCTATCACAGAGGGGCCCCAGCCCAGTGGTCTGGGGGTAACCTTGCTTAGCCTTTTGGACCAAATAATCAACCAAATCATTCCCTAAGACAGGATTCAGATGTTTGACTGAAGGAAAGGGTTGGTAGTTTGTTGTTGGTGGTTTGTTTGGGCTTTTTGGTGGTGTGATTTGTTTTTTGCTTGGTTGTTTTGTTGGTTTTTTTTAAAATTGTGAAATCAAACCAGGCTGGCTTTGTGATTCTCTCTCCTGCCTTGCAAACAGTCAGGTCAACACATGGGACTCAGAATGGCACAAGGGTACTGCACTACTGGCAAGTTGTCTGCACCAAGTAGAAATGGTGTTTTCCAGAAGCACTGACTCTTCCATGACCCGACCAAACTTCACTTCTGTTGTAGTGCACCTGCAGGATAGCTTTCTTGAGGCTGGGCTTTTAAAACTGTCAGACTTAGCTGAGCTTAGGATAGTGCAAACTTTCATCTGCATTCCTGTTCCCTGACTCAAGTCTGCTCTGCAGTGGCCTTATCTAGGGCTAGGCTTGTCCTGTCTTCAGTATATTCATCCTTGGCACACCCCTGTAGGTAATTTCAGACAACTGCTGAATTTCTGGTACAGAGCTGGGCAACTGACCACAAAAGAAACCTGTGCAAGGCCAAATACAAGTCCCTAGCTGTGGGGGTGGCCTTCCTCTCTTTGCCAGTCTTTGCTATTCTTGCCAAACCTGCCAGTGGCAGCTGTGAGTTAAAAATGCTCACTTCTGGCCAGCCCCACTCACAGCCCTGTTGAGCAGCAGTTCAGAGACTGTTTTCATGCTTAGCATGTTTCTCTCCTGCCTCTTCAGCGATCATGTTAATATTATCACCTCTCATCAAACATTAATCTGTACATGATTTGCCAGCTGAAGCATGAGTAGGCTGCACAGATTTATTCAGCAAATGCCAGTGCTACCTAGACTCTGTGGTCTAGTTGTTAACAGCTGGCTGTTTGGGTTGTGTTTTTGTTAAGTGGAGAGCCTATTTATAGGCAACAGAACACATGCACATCCCTGTCTGTGCTACTGCACATCCTGGTTAATCTCCTCTGGTATGAAAGCCTAGTCTACTAGCTAACATAATGTGTATTAAAATCAGTGTGGGAGACTTAAAGGTGGGGTTTCCCCCCCATCTTTGTCACTATCTTGAAGCTTTGGAGCAGACTGTGATAGGACAGGGACAGGCTGCTAGTCTAAAAACTAAAATGAGGGCAAATGTTTCTCATAGCTGGTTGCTTCCAGGATAGACAGGAAGCAGTCTATGGTGGTGGTGTCCAACACAAAGTGTCATTAAGAAAAAAACCCTTGTGGCAAAGGATCTGATTTTCCACAAGGTATTTAATATGCATATGCATTGCACTTCATTCTTTACCCAGAGGAAGGCAGAGTTAGCTTTTGTTTACCTCCCATCCAATTTTCAGGAAGCAAAGTATCAGTGATGATAGGAAGCTGGGAGCTGTTGTTCCTGCTCAGGGGCTGGAGGAGAAGAGGGTGTTGGCTGACACCCAGAAGAGGAAAACTGATCAGTATCTACAAGTTGACACCATCAGTGAGACAGGGAGTGTGGCCTGGTGCCTCTAAGCACCCAAGGAGTTTCTGTGACACTCTGCTATTTAGAGGCACAGTTTGCCTGAGTCACTAACACTGTTCATGCTGAAAAGGCTGGAATTCTAGCATAGCATACAATGAAGTGCTAATTACAAAACCGAAAACAAAGTTAAAGAGAAAAGTGAGTACAGCTCAGATAATTTCAGACTATATTTTATAATTTCAGATCACGTTAAATAGAAGATTTGCTTGGTTGCTTTACTGTCTCTATGAAGTGTTATAAAGGAGAGTGGAAAGTAGGTTTCTCCCTGCCACATACTTGCTTTTTCCAGATTTCATGCACCTCTGGTCTACTCTTCTCTCCATTCGTCCAAGAAGGAATTTCCCCAATCTCTCTACATCTTTCTACACCACACTCTTCCCAACTCATGCTTTCTTGTTTCACATGTAGGACACAATATTTTAATTCCATTACAGCAGTTATTCTATATGTCCAGGAAAAAAAAATCTGCTAGTAGCTGTTCTTTATTGTGAAGTACATAGAACCAACCTGGTTTGCCTCATCCCTTCTCTCCCAGTGCCTTGCCACGAATCCCTGCAATAAAGAGTATGGAAATAGTTTCAATATGTGCCTATGAAGCAGGAGAATGAAGAAGTTCTGCAGGGCAATGGAGTGAGCTCAATACAGACTGGACTCCAGTTAGAATCATGAGGGTGTGCACTTCGGTCTCTGTAGTTGCTTCTCACAACTTGGTCCTTAAGTGATCAGCTCAAGAGACATGGGTGAACTTTAAATTTTAAACTGTTTCAGTCACTTATCTGTTTATACATCTCTTAAAGGGGTAGGTGCTTTGATAAGTATTATATACATCTGCCTGCAGTTCACATTTAGGCATAAATATTGATGCACTAATTCAAATATATGCAAGTAGCATGCATGACATCACAAGGATGTGTTTTAGGATAATAGTACAGCATCATCTATGAGGCTCATTAATATCCTGGGGCTGTGCTCTGCACTGACTGGCAATCTGCTCCTAGCCAAGGATGCAAATGGATGGGCTCTGGTGCTTTCTGCAGGGCACTGTGCCAGCATGATACAGATGATGGGGAAGAGCTGAGCAGATACTTAACATCTCTCTGTAAATCCTCCCTGTTGTGTCACAAGAGTACCTCATATGAATAAATAAAAGGCATGCAGTTAAGCCATGCCAGTCAGAAGAAAAGTCTGAAGGCTGTCTCTGGCTGCCTGCCCACTTGTGCTAGGTTTTCCAGGCTATGAAGCATGTACTCGTGTCTAAGAAAGTATTTAACTTGTGATCCATGGACTTCTGGAGACAGAGGATGATTTCTGAAGGATCTGCTAAATGTAAATAAGAAGAGAAAGACTCTTGTCATGGGACTTAAATCTACTCTGCTGGAGTCAGCACCCCTGTTAAAAAATGCTGAGGTCTGTAAATTGTAGAAAGTTGACAGCTATGTTTTCTCATTTATTGAAAACTTCAGGGATGCTGTAGGGTCTTTGACACTTGATACCAAGATAGTGCTGCCTTTTTTATGTCACATTGACAGTGGTGGGGCTCTGGTTAGTTAGAGGAGATCTGTTGGTGATTCATGTGCCATCATTTTTTTTTTCTCCCCTCAAAGTCTTGATGGAGTTCCTCCTGCCTGAGTGTTGAGCATCATTCAGTTTGATATATTGTGCCATTGTATTTTTTAACTTCTCACATCTGAGTAGGCTACAGGTCTAGTTTTTCCCTGGATGAATAGTTCTTTAGGCTTTTTAGGCTCCCAGTAGTAGTGCTGATGTAGCAAGGATCTCCTGGTTGCTTAAGTGCAAGTTCCCTTGGAGCTACAAAGAGGTGGCAGTGCTGCAGTTACAGTTCTTTGTAGACAAATGGTAGTGAAAGCAAGTAAACCCAAAGATCAGAATCAGTCTCTTGGAAGCATAAGAAATAAACAGATCCAGGCTGTGCAATGCAACATCAGGATTTTTTTTCCTGCATCTGATTACTTATATATATAAAAATTATATAACAAAGTTATTACCACTTTTGAGGGCTCTGTAGAGTTGAAGACTGTGCGTAAACACCAAAATGAAGGCTATTTCTACTTGCCCAAATCGTTTTGTCTGTCAAGAGCCTTTGGTGGGCTCTGCACTTGGGGAGAACCCTGTTATTGTGGCAGCTGTGTGGGCAGCACTCAGCAGAAAGTGTGCAAGGGAAATCAGAGTTGGGAAGTGAAAGGATACTGGTGTTCTTAAACAGGATAAAGCAAACTGATTTTCAAGTTGTAGGCAGGGCAGATTTCCAAGCATGCATTCTTTGGGAAGACCTTGAAATTTGGAGATGAGGTGGGTTTGTTGCAGTGTTTGTAAGAAATGAATTTAGCAAAATGGGAGTTAGGGCAGCAGTGCTGAAAGCAGGCTGAAATCTCTGACCTTGCAGCTCCTTGGTTTTCATGTGATCCTCCTGGAGTGAAGCAGGACCACCCTGTGCCCCTTTAGAATGGGTTACACAGGGGTTGTGTGGGCAGCTTTGCCCTGGTATGATTATGACCATGAAAAGGGACTGTTTTAACTGGAAAAAATTAAACTGGAAATATGAGCTGTTTCAAGGAATTAGTTCTAGATATTCCATACATGTTTTCCTGAATCTTGGAATTGTAGGAGTGAGGATGATGAGGGAGGAATTGGCTTGGGTAGATCCTGCCAGAGAAGGAAGCTGAAACTATTTGGTTCTTGCAGTTCCTGCTGCCAGTTAGAATAGACTTGGATGGGGGGGGTTTGGAAGAGGGGTGTGTGTGTTCCTTTTGCTCCGTGTATGGCTGGCAGCAAGTAAGTATTTTTTCAGTTATGTGACTTTCTGAAAGGTTGGAATTTGGAAACCAGTAAACATTTTGTATTGCTTTATTCTGCTGTACTTGAATCTCTTTTAGGAAGGTGGTATCGCTGAACCACCTCTAGAGTAATCAGAGGGCAGATGTTCTGTGAGGTTTGGCTTGTTTAAATAGCTAAATTAAATTGCAGAGACGCTGTACTCATGTATATGATGATCACGTTAGGATGGTACTGGTGGGCTCATGCCTCCAGCCCTATGGGAGCCATTAATGGAAAACAAGGAGTTGTAAGATCAGACTGGTGTGCAATGTGACCTTGGGATGGGAGGGGGGAACACCAACCTGACCAAACCTCCCACAGTTCAACGTGCAGGGTTTCAATGAAGAAGCCAAGCAGTGGTAGCTTTTGCTGATGAGAGAGCATAGGCAGGTGTGGGAATGTTTCCAGAGCAGAAGCAAGCACCTGATGGGTTTCAAATGCGTGCAACTCTTAAATGAAAATGAAAAACCAGCCCAAGCTGAATTTCAATTATCAGAAGATTATAAATTAAAAATAGCATTGAAGCTTCAGATTGAAATGTTCATTTTGACTACCTGGTTTCGACTTTATTACATGAGTTTTCCTTGTGTTTTGATATTGTCAAAATTGCTTTACAGCAACAGGTCCCGGTAGATTACAACAACATCTTGTAATACTTAGTCTGTTAAATTAAAGGTTTACGGTAGCAGGATATGGTTCGAAAATCACTCTTCCAGGAGCCTGGGAGTGGGGAGCATGAATTGGGCTGTTGGAAAGGACAGACAGGTACCTCTCGGCTGCGGCAGGAGGGCAGGGGAGGGAGGGGGTTGTGCCACGTTCGCTCCAGCCTGTGACTGGGGCGGTGCAAGTCCTGCTGGGGGTACAGCGCAACCTCCCCAAACAAATCCATCCTCCTTTCCGGGCTGCGAGCTGGAGCCATCCCAGCCTTGCCTACATATATTGCTACAGCATCTTTCACTGATAATCCCTTCTCTGCCCCTCTGCACTCACAGCCCGCTCCGCCTCCTCCTGACCAACGCTGCCACCTCGCCCCCCCTTCGCCCTGGTCGGGGCTCGGACTCGGGAAAGAGCCCAGAAGCTCGAGGGCGGTTTCCCCTTCCCCTCCGCCGTGATTTC
>WEIV01000925.1:126119-207685 GCA_013390005.1 Calyptomena viridis
TCGCCGTGCCCGCCGTGCGGCTCCCCGGGAGGGGCGTTGGGGCGCGGCCCGGGCAAAGGGACGCAGCGGCTCCTGTGGGACGCGCGAGGGGCCGGATCTCGGGACGGCCGAAATGAGGGCGATAATTGCATTTTTTCATCTATCCAGGATACGAAGCGCGGCTGAAAGGCAAGACTGGAGTGCCCTTCCGGAATTCATTTTGTATGCCGCCAGCTTTTAGGCAGGGTCTGCAGGCGAACTCTCTTAGCAGATGAGTATCTGACTTCAATCTCTCCAACGAGGAGGATACACGACCCCCTGGGTTCTACTCAGTAATTATATCTACAGCTAGAAAGGCTTTCCCACATAATATTTAACTCTCTCCTCTTTACTGAAAATTGTGTTTGGAGTGATATGTGCACCAAGGGTTATGTAAAGTCTTCTATTGTCTAAAACCTTTTAACGTCTCAGAAACCTGTTATCTCTCATCTCTTCTTTCTCTGACTGAACAAACGATTATTTTAACCATTTCTCTTCATTAATGTTTTCCAAAGCCTTTCAGTCTTACTGCCCCTCTCTGTATTCTCTGCCATTTAACTCCATGTTCCATAGTTTGCTACACCAAGGCAAATTCAAGTACCACAGGGTTGCCAACGTGACATATAGTGATCATATCTACCCCGAGTTAGTGCAGCGTGCACTAATGAAATCATTGGGAGCATTTCCACATTTATTATAGCGTAGGGTTTTTTTCAGGCTGGCATCCTTACAGCAGTGTTTTATATTGGAGGAAAAAATAGCTGAGCTTTTATCCCTAGATGAAGCCTCTTCCTCAATCACCTTATTTCAAGTAACTACCTAATAAAATTGAAGTCGCTCTGTGTCGTTCATGTGCTGTGAAGTGTTGCTTAGGGCTCGAACAAGGATGTCTCTGTTCAATTAGTCTCTAGCACATTAAGAAGGAAATCCTGTTTGTTTGGTTTTTTCTTCTGAGCTAATAAAATTGCAAAAAGATTTCTCATAGCAAAGGTTGCAACATCGACCTTCTGTGTGCCTCTTCCTTTGGAATTTGCTTCCCAGAGTGTTGCTCCAGGTTGTTCCACCCCGTGTCCAGGCTGAGAATTCCAAATGCCACCTACATGTCCTTCAGTCAATTCTATCAATCACGTCTCTCATAAAGCAGAAACATCCCTGTGCTGTGAGGGGGTGTGGACATCCTGTTGGTGGACCTGCCTTGAAGGTCTACCTTGTGTTGCACAGGGGCAGCAGTGGGAATGTTAATTGGGTTGTGATTTGGCTTCAAAGTGCTCTGACAAGTCACTCCTGCTTTTCTGGGACAGAACAGGAAGTCCGTGTAAATGTGTAAGTTAGTGGTGCTGAGAAAGGGAGGCTGACAGCTTCCAGTGATGATCTGTCACTTCTTGTGGTCCCTCCTGCTCTTGGCTGCCCTGCAGTGCTTGGGATCTGTAGGAAGGGGGATCTCGTTTGCTAACTGTTTCTTCAGCTCAGGCAGAGTCCCTCGGTCCCTGAGGAGCCTTTAAGGATGTGCAATATGGAACTTCATTGGCATTAAGACTGTTGCTGAAGCCAGAGGAGGTGAGAAGACAGTAAGCAGTCCTTACAACTGCCAGGCTGGGTTAAACGTTTCATGGGGCAATTGAAAATGATCTGGTCTGTCCCCTCAATGTGTAACAGGAAGTTTTCCCCCAAGTTCTGTGGCTGTGAGAGCATTAGGGCAGGAGGGATTGACCCAGTGCTTCCTCCATGTGTGCACAGGAGCACACAGGAACATGTGCCCGGGCCATAACTCTGCTTTCCCTGAGGGTCCCCTGCTGGCATTTTGTGCTGCTTCAGCCACATCTGCCATCCCCTGCCTTAGGGCCTGAGCTGGTCCTGCCCAGGGGGGCACAGGCAGCATCTCTGATCACTCTGTACTCACAGGACCCAAGATCCTCTGGACTGTTGGTGATTCATGTACAGAGGGAAGGTACTTGCTCTGAAGATTGGATGTGTCTCTACACATCTTTCTGGGAAATTTGTTTAGCATGTCCTCTTGCCATATGCTAACACTGCCTTGATGTTTTTAGCATCCCAGATGTTCGGACAATGGTTTCTTTTTGCTGTGGCATATTGCTGGATAACCCAGCAGGCACAACACTTCATCTTTCTCTGCAGCTTAAAAACCTTCTTTTGTCTGTGTAGACATTCAGAGTAGCAATACATCTGCCTGTTATATTCTCTCCCTGATACCACTTTTACCTTGTCCTTGGAATGGTGTTCTAGTAACTTACTTTAGCGAATGTGGATGCTGCAGTGGGGAAATGGCTTGTCACTATCCTTGGATTTTATTCAGACACTGCAGCTGGGTTTTGTTGGGGGTTTTTTGCTTAACCTCAGAGAAAAATGCTGGAACTTGCCCCACAAAGGTGCTGCCTCAGAGCTGTGCAGGGGAAGAGGGGAGGAAAGGACAAAAAGAAACGGGTGCTTGATAGTTCCCAAATAGAATTGCTCCCTCATAATGTTAGGATCACTTTTTACTTGATCATGTTCCTCAACCACAATGTCTTTGTAAGTAATCAAGGGGGTAAGAAAGATGCAAATATGTGTGTGTGTCTGTTGTCATTATACAAAGGGGGGGGGGCTTCCCCTGTACTCCTTAAGGTTTCTTTCATGCTCTGCAAACTCATGCAGAGATGGACACACACACACTGTCAGGCAGGGCAGGTCCTCTGTCCCTGACACTGAACTGTGTCAGGGACAGTCACTAGTGTGGCATGGGCAGCCCTGCTACCCACAGGCCATGACATGGAACGGAAACAAAAGAGATGGAACAATACCAAGCAGAGAGGTAGAAGAGCCAGGAGCTGTCTCAAATATCAAACTTGTATCCTGGCCACTTTACTTACTCAGTAATATTTTTGTAAGTTGTTATAATCTGTGTGAACAACCTGTGAATGTTTTTGTTCTGACAAAGGGAGCATTCACCTCTAAAAGAATGAATAGTGATGCTGGAGGGTGGATGGGGTGCTTGATGGGGGTGTTTTTAATATAACTTAATTTGGCTTTTGTTTTTATTTTCATCTCAATGTAAACTCCTCAGAAAATGCTCCTAGTATTTTGATTCTGGTCTTGTCAGGGATCTCATGGCTTTCATGTTAAATCCACTTTAAACTGCTTTGGTTTTGCAGTATCTTAATACCCAATTCCTATAAAAGAGTAAATTTGGCAGAACTTTGAAGAATTTAGCTTATAACTCCAAGTTCAGTTAGCATAAAGTTATGGTTTCCAGTTAAGAAATACTGTTTCTTTGATTCTTTTCTGGTTTTCCACTTCTGAGGCAATAGCAGATTTACTAGTTGCTATTTTGAGGGTGTACTTCACACTCAAACACCAACTTTCTGTGTGACTACAGCAGGGCAGATACAAATATCTCAAGCTCAGTGCCTTTCAGCACTGTGGTTATAAGGTCCATTGGTGTTTGCCCCTAAAGGTGAGCCCTTAGGGAATTTCATCATTCATGAAATTTGTGTTTCAGCTTTAGGCTTCAATTCTGCAGCCAAAGCAGTTGAATATGCTGAACTTCTTCCTGTCATCATGAATGCTTTTAGTGGTACTTCCAATTAGGGACACTTTGGAATTAAAATAATAATTGTCACTCCTGATATTTTTTTCCCCATTTTCCAGAATTTTTGTAGAGACATGTTAACAGTTTCTAAGTGTTTTGGTGACAGATTTAAGTAAAACAGACATTTGCCTTAAAAAATGGTTTTGTTAAATCTCTGTTTATTTATTTATTTTTAATCCTCCCCACTACAAGACCACAGACAGCAGAGAGGGCAACAGCAGAGCTTTCCTACTTAGTTTTGAGCATTTGTGAAGAAAAAAAATTATTTTTTATTCTGAGGATTTGACTTTTCAATTTTCCTTTTAGCTCTCTGAAGCATAAATTCTAAAACTCAGTTTATTCAGACTCATAGAAATCTGCAATATAGTTATTAAGCCAAGCAGTTATATAAACTATGGGGTTGAAATTAATACAGTGTGAATTGAGCAACAAAATCTCTTTGAATTGTTTGAGAGAAAATCCTCAACATTACAGATCCTGTACAGATTCCTGGTGTACATAATTAACAGCTTAGAATGCTTTCCAGATAATTGAATGAACTGTGTAACATGTCTTTTTTTTCCTGATGTGCAACTCGCCCCTCTGATCTGTGCAAAAGATTGTGTGAACCACATGTCAGAATAAAGGTGGTGCCTTACATGATCTTCTGGTTTGAAACAACCATGAAAAACATAAATATATTTTCTTCTTGTTTCACCAAAATATGCATTTGAAGCACAGAGCAGTTTAGTAAATGATAGATTGAAAGATGTCTGCTGAGGAGAGATTATTTGACTGTGTGTATGTCAATGAACACTGCTAATTTTGATTTATAACTGCAGGGTTTCTGTGATGATGAACAATTGTCAGCTACACTCATATGTGATTAGCTTATGATTTTTGCATGAAAATACGGGCAGTGTGTGAAATGTGTTCTATTGTTATATTTTTTAAAAGGTAATGTTTAATTAGCAGACTTAATTATTTTGCTTCTATTGAAAGCAACAATAAGGCTTCCAAGGTATTGCCTTCATTTTTTTCAGTACTCATTACAATGTTTCCTGGCGTTCATCAACAGTTCTAAATTACTGGGAAGAATGTAATTAATCAGTCACTTCCTTATGCTTCCTACTAGACAGACACAGCTCGTTGCAGGCAAGTTGAAATAAGCCATTTCAGATTTTCAAAACATGCTGCAGCCAGTGGAAATTTGGGGTAAGCACCAGTTTGAACATTCTATCAAGAGATTACACTACAAAAGGTAACTCAGTGTCTGACTGTAACAGGATTTGATGACAAACAGTTAATGATTTGTCTTTGAGGAAGGATTTCTCTGTCACTAAGTCAATAAAAATCCAGAGAAGTTTGTGGAATTCATTTTCAGTCCAGTCCAAGTGCACTTCAGAGCAACTTGGGAAAACAGGGTTCAGGTGTCAGAAGCCCTAAATTCTGAGCCAGACCTCAACAGCTGACAGTCCCATACTTGCATTGAGATTCATTTAGGTTTGCTGGGTTAAATCAGGATTCATACACGTAAAAGTTCCGTTCAGGCCAAAAAGGAACAGTAAACCAAGTAGACAAGTTCAGACTACAAAGATCAGAGTTTTCATCTTTATTCTGCAAATATGGAACATTTGGAAAGCATTGCGTAAACGGAACTTTTGCCAAGTTTTCTGAAGTAGTTACCATCTGATTTGTCTGCATGATATTTACTTGGTAAAAACGCATATTGCTCTGTTTTTGGAAGTGAGAGCTTACCCGCGAACTGCAACCTGTAGGGACAGAAAGTACGTTCTTAAATCACTTGTCAGCAAAAGTTTAAATCGGCTGCTGTCCCTACCCAGCCGTGCTGCTTCCCTTGCGAACTGACGTCGCCACTGGAATGAAAGCGCTCACGGCAGGCGGAGAGCGGCAGCCAAATGTGTTTAACGTGCTGCCCCACGGGGAGGGGAGGGAACGTGCTGGCCAAGAACTGAGTGCAAGTACGTAGCCTGATTTCTTCTGGAAGAATGAAACAATCCTTTTACGTCCTCATAGGAAAGTAACAGCTTTGTTCTTGCTCTGCAGCCTCCTTTTCTAGAAAACTGTTCCTCAGAAGAGCAGGGTGCAGCAGCGTGCTTCAGCCTCCAAGATTCACACCAGTAGCTTTAGGAAATAGGAATACTTTTGGGTTACTGCTTGGATGAATGATGATAGTAAGAAAAGCCCGCTAGCTTAAAAAAAGGCACCTTTGAGCATTGTCAGATAAACATAGTAATCATTATTATCTTGCCAGTTTTAACCTGGTAATCAACTACCATGTTTCACCCTGGATTTGAGGCTCTAAAAAATCCATGCTAAAATGAACATTTGCTTCAGCAGAGACTTCCAGCTGAACTTAAGCCACAAAGGGTTTCTTTTAAGTTGGATATCAGTGGTTTGGGTTTTTTCCCCTCCTCCCTTCCTCTGAAGGACGAAAAACAAGTTCTGGAAGCCTGGTTGCTGGTTTAAAACATTAAAAATGTGAAATCTCTTCAGTGTTTCTGTGTTAAACACTGTTTAAAGCTACTGCTACTTAAATGAAGGGATTTAGTTGCTGAATACTTACCTAAGACCTGTTTTCACAGTTAAACATAAATGTTGACCTTACCACATATGGACTAAATCAACAACTTTTTCTTTATTTGTCTGATTAATTTCCTCTAACTAATGCTTAATTATACAGCGTCTTTAGATTTTGGAGGGGTAAAACCTGCCATGGTAATGGAAGTAAAAGCAACCAGATAAGGAGGAGTGTCTGTCCTCCCCTTGTGGCTGACTGACGTGGGAAGTATTTGACTCTGCTTCAGGCTATGGTGCTTGGACTCAGCTTGTTGAAGGCATTTGGCCAAAGACAATCTCACACCTGCACTGTGAAGGCTGGCCACAAAGGTTTACCAGGGGAATTACAGGACACGTAGGTTCCTTGTTTAGTCCTGTCATAGCCCAAGTACATTATTTTTCTTAACCTGCACCCTTTTAGACTTAAGTCTTGTCCCTTTATATACCTGGTAATAAAGGAACTTAAGTGTTTTAAGTACTGCAAGAGTTCTAGAAGTAGATCCAGGTGAATCTCCGTATTGGAGAATTACAAGGAACTAGGTTCCATGAGCCTTCCCAAGGGAAGGAAAAAAAAAAGAGGGAATGTAATTGCTGTTTTGGCCATGATTCCTGTCCATGGAGGAATGGCTATTGTGGGAGCGCTGCCTATCGGACAGAGTGACTTTGTAATCTGTTTGTAGTGGCAAATTCCACACTTGGCTCATTGTGATATCTCAGTCTGAGTTAATTATGGAGTTTGGGGTTGGCAGGTGAAGGGAAGATGGGAATGAAAGCCGTTCTCAGAAAACCTAATTCAAAGGAAAGCAGAGTGCAATTCAGTACCTTTTCTTCTGTCGCTTCAGCTGCTGAGAGCGCCACACCCTCATTCACACAGACAGTGCAGTCTCTGGAAGGTCCTGTTGTAAGCATTGTGTGAAGCAGCCTATTGTTGGGTGCTGCTCTGAGCTGGGTACACTTCAGGATTATAAACGCTACTGAGACGTTCTGGCGTTACTTATTTTCAGATCACTCTGCTATTGATGCATTCCCTTACATGTTTTCTGTTTGTGACCTATTTTTGATGCATTTTACATCTGCTTTAGCAGCTCTTTGACAACCAGAAAACAGGGCTGTTTACTGAATTCACAGCTGCTGCTAATATCCGTGCAACTAGCCAGAAGTGACTGTTTTCTTGGTTAGCTCATCCTGTTGAATGAACCTCTCCACAGGGTTTGTTACAAGTTTGTTTCAACTGGAATGCTATCAAAAGTTTCCACACATTTTTGAAATTCTCATACTTCAGCCTTCCTAGAAATCCAGAAACATATGCACCATTGCTAATTCTGGTAACTTTCTTTTATTTCCCATGGCTTGGCTACATCAGCTTTTCACAGATAGTGAAAACATAACAGGCCGTTCTAAATGGGACAAAATTCCTGCTGTCATTAGTTAATACTAATGCTACTGACAGTTTTGCACTTGAACAGAGTCTTTAAGGAAATGAGTGTTGTAGTCTAGCTTAAGGGCACTATTGCCTGTCATTTCACATTGTAGCATTTTATTATGGTAACTGAATTACTTTATTTTTCACATTATTTTTTTGTATACAGATGAGGTTTGAAGGAGTGAGAGTGTAAATTAATCTTGCAGTAACATGCATTTCCTTGCATCGCCTTCAGTGCTCTCTGGGACTGGGTTGCTCATGATGCATCATCTCTCAGTGAGGTTGTGTCCTGTGAGGCTGAATTCCTGCCTGCACCGTCATCTGAGTGTTTGTGGGTAGTTTGGTACTCTTGCAGTTTATTACTCTATGGATTAGTTGCTCCCAGAACACTTGTTCCCACCAAGGAAAGGTATTATCAGGCCTTTGTGGTTTAGGTGCAAGAAGTTGCAGCTGTGTGAAATCCAGGCACAGTTTGGCTTTGTTTTTGTTTGGTTTGCACTTAGGCATTGATGAATAGCACAATATTGCAGGCAGTTGGTGTGTGTGCTTGTGGAAGTGAAAGGGGGTCCCAGGCTCTGTGAAGCAATTAACCTGCACACACACTGCTTCTGTTCCAGCTGTCTGAGCCCCTGCCTGTGGACTGCCCTTCCTGATTTTGAAATACTGTTCAGAGGTGGTGTTATCACCTCCCAAGTGCTCATGTTTTTAATAATTGTGTTTCCTAAGCCACATAGTGGATCTCGGAAAACCTTCAAGATTTTCTATATCCATTTCAGGTAAACATTACAGGCTAGCCTTGATCTGAATTACAGGCATGAAAACAAAGACACAAAGGATATAAGAGATCTGCTGGAGTCATTTCAGTGCATCAGAGAAAAAATTAGGCAAAAGGATTTCTGACTCCCACCTGTGTCCTACTCTTCTAGCAATTTTCATACTTCATACAATTTTGGAACTTCTGCTGTCACTGTATCTTTCAGGTAGCTTTCATTTCTTAATGGTTTTGAAGATTCATTTTCATCACTCCCACCCGCAGTTCATTTCCAGTTGTTAATGAAGTATATCTTGAATTTTCTTTGGTCCACTGTGAAGCTTGTGAGTCTGACGTACTTTCTGATCCCTACTTGCTTATTCTTAGGAAATGACAGGAAAAGTGCAGACCAGCCTCTACTCTCCTTTTACCTGATACAGCCAACAGGAGACACCAGAACACTTGTTTGGGCTCTTCTTAGGTGGACTAAAATACTTGTTTGCTAATAGACTTTTCAGTTTGCATTTTTCCAGTCCAGATGACCAGTGTTGTGGGGTAGCTTAAAAATATTTACTGTGGTAGTTAACTAAACTTGGAGCGCCTTGTTCGTTTGTGCTATGATAACACTGACAAGGTGAGGTTCCATCATAGGAAGTTTATGAACTTATTTTTGGTGCTGAAAAGATGTTCTTCACTGATGTTACAGTTAGTTGCACAACAACCTTTTCTGGACCTCTGTTTATTTCACTTGTCTCAGATACTTACTTATTCTGAGAAGTGAAATATTGATTTTCTTAGATGTCTGCTTCTTTTGGTGTGTTCTGAGGGGAGACTGGATGAGTAGCTAATAGTAAGCACCTAAATTTGAGGTGACTGTATCTGTCCAACCAAAATTGTACCTCAGTTTAAGGCAAAACATAACAGTAGTAGAATAAATGGATTGGAAATGGGCATCATGCAGTTGAAAGGGGGTAATGCAGTGCCTTATTTTACACAAGTCTCAGCCTTGCTTTGCCATACTGACAGGTAGGAAGAACTAGAAAGTGATCCAGTCAGCACAGCTGTTTGTGGAGGTCATGGTATGCTGTGAACACAACTTGGTGACTCAGATTCCTTATCAAAACATCACTGTTCTTACATCTGCGAGTCTCTAATATTTCTGCGCCAAAACTCATCTTTTTTCCTTTAGCTTTTTTTCTTCTCTCTGTGAATTCATTCAGCTGGAGAGATGGCAGGTATTCATCAAGGCATCTCTCTGCCTTCTACCCAGACAATTCTGATGAACCTTTAGCACCCGTCCACATAGACATGAAAATTTCTTTCATGATTTCCTAGGGCTTTGCTGCTGTATCATTTTCCACCTGCAGTAGGGCAGTCTATTGATTGGTAAGCTGACCCCTGTGTATGCTTATTAGGTCCCTGGGTGGTTGCTGGAGAGGACTGTGTATGCAGAACAAATGTTACCATACAGCAAACATCTTCCTCCATGGAGAAATTCACCCAGTTACAGAACAGCTGAGGTGAGAAGAGATCACTGGAAATAGTCCACACCCACTGCTCAAAGCAGCTACAGCTCTGCCCAGGTACCTTGTCCAGTTGTGTTCTGTGTATCTGCAAAGATGGAGAACTCCACACCCTCTCTGGGCAACCTGAGCCAGTGTCCAATCATACTTTTGGTACAAGTTTTACCTTAAAAGGGCATTTAAATGCAGTTCCCTGTATTTCAATTTGTGCCCGTTGCAATTAAAAAGGAAGAGGCTGTTGTGTATGTGGATTTTAGCAAAGTCAGGAGAAAGGAAACAAAGCATTAAACTGCTGTAAAACAGGGAGCTCAGTACCAAAAACACCGAATGTCTGTGGCACAGTACAGATCAGCAGGTTCTACAGACTGGAAGAGGGGAATCCTTCCAGCCCCAACTGAAATAGATGAGGTAGTTCACACCTTGTGGAATTGCAGTTTAAGGCAGCCTGAAACACCATAGAGAGCAAGCTATGTCAGCATATGCTCAGTGCATGTTCTCAACTTTATCTGTGCATGAGAGTGCAAGAACATTCTCTTATTTTTCAGAGGCGAGCTGGGTTTCTCCAGCACAGATCTGTGGCAGTGGGCGAATTCCATTGGAAAGCTTTACAGCCACAGAACATATAAAGTATGGAACATGGCTAAACTGGTTAGGATAAAATAGAAACCAGCAAAACCCTCTGCCAAAATCTGAAGTGAAATGAATAGAGGTTCAAAAAAAGTTCATTCAGTACGCCTGGCTCCTCGTTTCCATCATTTAGGAATAATTACGTTTTTGTCACTAACATTGTTTTTAAATGTCAATAGAAACCAGACAAGTAGATTTGTAAACCCAGCCCTGTCACATTGAATACATTAGGTTTTCCAATACCAGCCTCTTTTAAATAAGATTCAGGAAGCTTTAAAAGCACAGTAACTCCTGAGTGTTAGGAAGCTATGGAAAGAGCTTGTTAGGCTTTATGACAAGCAGGTTGAAATATAATAGGCCTGGAGCTTTCTGAAAGAGCCGGAAAGCTGTGGTTGAAGGGAGGACAGTGCCCAAGAGTTTGAAGGCCAGATGATTTGTGCAAAGGGGATGTTGGAAGGTTCAAGGCAAAATAAACAAATGGAGCTACCCACAGGGACAGTGTTAAGCTGAGACCGAAATGCTTTTTAGCTTGGTTTCTAAACATCAGTTAGTCTGTCTAACCAAAGAAGGCATTTTCAGTTAATGTTTCTTCCTTTCCATAATTGGGCCGAGGAACCATTTGTTCTGACCCAAACTTTCCTTAGCCTTTCACCTAGTGAGAGTGTGGGTCTTCCTGCTTAATCATGAACAGCACGTGATTCTCTTCTGGCAGTCCTAGATGGGCTTTTTAACTCTGTCCTGCCCTGCTAGTTCAGTCCTTATCCCTCTGCTTTGGTATACTAGTTAAACTGGCCATTTCACACCTATCATTCATTTTCTAGTAGAGGAATTTTGGTTGTGATGTCTTCTACTAGACCAACTTGGATACCTGGGAAATATAAGTGAGCTTCTGGCAACATAGGTCCTACTAACAAAGCAGGCAGTTTTCCATGTTCTTAGATCCACTGCCATGATTTGAGCAACAAGAAACATAAATGAATAAAAGGTTGTTCCTAGCATTTACAGTTTTGAATGCAAATTTGAAGATGTGAGCTGAGTGCAGTGATAACTTATGTGACTTGCAGGCCTCTTTGAGCTATAACTTCGAGGTGTGTACCTGGTCTTGTTTGTATCAGCAGGGAATTGAAACCTCCACAGGAGTATTCCTTTAAAAAAACCTCTTGATCTTCAATGGAGATGCATAGTAAAGAAAATGTAACTGTACAGGGACAGCTTGGCCTTGGAGTAATTGCTGCATCCAGTTAACTGGGATCTAATTGTGTAATAGTCCTGTCAGGGTTTGTTATCTGCCACTTTAAAACTAGGTCCTAGAGGCCCTGAGCGTAGGTATTGTCATTAGAATATGTCAGTTCAAGAATGAGTTCCTTGAAAAGTAGATCAGGAAGCTGTTACAGCTGAGCAGTTGTTATGGCTGTTGACGGCTAGCTAGAGAATATTACATTACACTAACTCAATTTTTCCTGAAGGAGAGGCATTTTTTACTCTTATTTCTATTTTTACTGATATGACAGATCTGGGATATGTAAAACAGAAGAGAATAGGAAAGCAGGAACACTTAAAAAAAACAAAACAGTGGTTTGAATTGCTAGCTTTCTAATACCTTCTTGAATTATATATATGTTCTCTCTCTTTTATGTAACAAAGTTGATTGAAAAAAAAAAATCCTTCTTGTTAAGGTTGTAAACTGACCGTGTTCATTACTGAACTTTCCAGATCATCCCTTGTCAACCTAAGATTACTTTCCCTAATCCCTGATTCACCTTACACATGTCACCAGACATTCACCAAAGAAAAGTTGGTTAGTCCTAACTCCCTCTGCAAGCACATCCGAGTCACTACAGACATTCTTCATGTAATCCCATGGTCCCTGAGCAGTTCCAAATAGGCCGACTCATTGCAGTCCTGCCAACATACTCCTAGATGAGTCAGGAAGGACACAGAACCTTTGAGTAAACCCACTATCATACAGAAATGTAACTGTCTGTGAACAGTACCAGATTGGACCAGAGAAAGCCCGGTTTGAAGAATGAAGGGAATTTCATGATTAAAAACCAGAACAAAACTAAATCCTAACATGCTCTATCCAGAATACCTGACAGACAACCCGGTATATAAACCTACATTCCTCCAAAGTCACATACTTTGGGGTATATGGAACCATCCTGCACAGCTGTGCATGGCCACACCACAAAACAAGAACAAATGTCTTTACTCCATGTTTATGTATACCACATCTCTTTGGATACTTTCCTCTCCCTGAGTGCAGTAGCTGGAACCAATTCCAGCTTCATTATACGAAGGTGAAAGTCTCAGCTTTAGAAACCAGCATCGCTGAAAAGCATCCTCTTCTCCCATCTCATGGTTCAGGAATTCATACTCTGCTACTGACCAGCTCACTGACTTTCCCATAACTGAATTTTTCTTATGGTAAGTTGAAGAATTTGTGAAAATCTAGAATTACTTTTTTCCGTTATGTATATTTTTAGGGCTTCTTAAGAGCGTCTTATTTGCTGATTACGTGGTAATCATCATATGCTTGTTACAAAGTATATCTTCCTCATCTTAACAATCTCCTGGAGTGAAGGTTGAAGTGAGGGAAAACTCCCGTGTAGCTAACCTTGGCAGTATCCAGTGTGTCTAGCAGATGCCAAGTACAATGTTATGGAATAAATCATCTCCAGCTAAATCTTTGCTAATATAGCAAGTAAAATATATTAATGTGTTATTGTAGGAAATGCATATTGTCAGATCCTAATTCTGGGTTTCCAGCCTCTAAAAAGGCAGGTGGTGCATATTAGTGATTAAGGGAACAGTTGGAGGAGGAAGGAACTTGGAGTATCCGAAGTTTGGGTTACTTGATGTAGATACTTGAAATGCTGTTATCCATGGGAAAATTTTCCCTTTTTTTTTTTTTAAAACCACTCAAATGCAGACATACTTATTCCTCTTTTACTACCATTTGTTTGTGGGGAGCATGAGGTCTTGGAAATTTGAGAAAGTAACTTGTAGTTCTGTAGAACTTTTACTAGCTCTGTTTGGGCTATAATTTGCAGCCTGAAAGACATAGATTTAAAGAAAACACTTCCAGGAAATAATGTGGCTTAGATTAATCTATGTTGCTGCACATGTTCAAATCAATTACTCAGAGGAAACACAAGTATTTTTAACTGTTTATAGGACCTAGATATGGTGTAAATAAAGCACTGCTCTCCGAAATTTTAAGAAGTTTTTATCTTAGCATGATTAAGTGAGTTAACTTATTTTCTTTAAAGGAAACAGAACTAGTATTCTGCCTCTTTTCTAATATTTTTCAAGGTTAAATTTATTCTTTATAAAAAGAAAGAAAATGAATGAACACAGTTGATACTAAAGATCAAGGTAGCTCTCTGGCAGCAATTTGCCTGGCAGCAATTTGTTTATTTGTCACACTGATAAATTTTGAGGTAAAATTATTAATCTATGTCAACTTTCTCTTTTTAGATATATTCAACAGTAAATTAAATTGGAAAGGACTTAACAAAGGCTGGGGAGGTGGGGAGGATGGAAGAGAAAATTACGTGAACTTTAAGGTCAGTGTCATAAAGATACCAACCTAACCTGATTATTGCTTGCCCCCTGAAGAGGGAAAGATCTTACACAACTGCATTAAAGCTGAGAAAAATGAGAAGCTGAAGAGGAAATTGTATTACTCTCTGAGGTAGATTATGTTGTACAGTTAACAAATGATGGTCTCTTACATTCCTTGAAAAAACAAAAGGCACGGAAGTCATGTAACGGAACAAGATGGGCAACTATACAAATCTTGCACTGTGCCCAAGGAAGTGAGGTGAGTATCACTTAGTATACAACTGGGTTTTCTTTTGTAGGCAGCCAAAGGCTCCCCATTAAGAGGAATGTGTTATTTACATGTTTGGAAAGGTCTGTTGTGTGTCCTAACAGTAATCCTTTTACGTTGATGGTATGGCAAAATCTAAATAATGCCCTGCTGTTTTCACTGACTCTGCAGCTTTGCTTTCCCGAGCACCCAAGGTTATTTCTAGACAGATGTGCATTTCAGCAAAGAGAAATTGTTAGGGAACTGAAGAGCAAGTCTCTCTTTCTCTGCCATGTGTATCCTGTGTCATCCACCCGAGCTGCAGGGCTGTGTCACCCAGGGGAGAAGGCACTGCTTTGATGAGTCTGTCTTGCTGGCTGGTGGCCTAGTGGCTCAAGGTGTGCCTTTCCCTGCTCTTGGCAGGACCTGGACTTTTTCTCTTGGAGGGTGGGTTATAGTGGTACTGAGAAGCAAGTGTTGGAAAATGGAAAAGCTGAGGGAATGAACCTTCACCTGATTTTTGTCAGGTGGCTAAGGGCAAAGGGACCTCGCTCTTTGATTCTTCTGTGGTAATGGGCTTCTTTTTCCTTGAGTGGCCCACCTTTTTGGAAAGCCTCTATCCTCTTGCTTTATTCAGAAAGCACAAGATGTTTTTTGATTGATTCACACTGAAGTGCTCACGTTGAAAACATTTCCAAAGTTACACTGCATGGAAGAAGTACAAAATTTAAGTCCTTCAGTGTAGAAGTATACAGGAAATGATGGATATTTCTGCCACTGTGAAAGCCAGGTTGCCCTTCAACTCCATCTACTTCAAATCCATTATGGGAAACTTTTTCAGTGAATGAACACTCTTAAATCCCTCAGTCTCTTTGCTGGGTAGAAGGGCCAGCAACATTTTTACAAGTTCCTACCTCACATTTGAAATGTGCTTACTAACAGCACTTAAATTGCTTGTCTGTTGCAAAGTAGAATAGGTGCATTCAAGTGAACAATTGTTGATGCAGTAAATGCCCTATTTTGACTTTCATCTGTGCTTGGACTTGAAATGCAGAACTGTACAAGATGCTAATTTGGGCACATTTATTTGTGAAGTTACATGTACATTTCTGGTATTTACATTAAATTTTATGTCTCACATTTAGTATATATCTGTTTGCCTTAATTTTTAGAGGGACAGGACAAGAGGTATCCTGGACTCAGTAGCATGTTAGGTAATGCTTTGACTGGGTGGATTGGTGGGGTAATAATGATGTTAGATTTCTTAAAAGTGTTTTTGGTAAATGCTTGAAAATTATTAAATAAAATTACTGTACAGGCCACTATGATCTTTTAGCTAAGCCTGATACGAAGAGAAACGAGTTATTTGCTGCACTGCCTTGAAGTGCAAGAACCTGAAATGTAGGCATTCATCTGGTCTGCTTCTTGTTAGACTGAGAGCTTTAGAAATGTGCAGAGCAGGGAACACAGACTTACTCTTTTTTTTTTTTCCCCTTTTAACAACTGAGGGTTTAGAGCGGCTGCCGACGCAGGAGGAAACACCATTAGATAGATACAAGAAAAGCCAATATTCCGTGTTATTCGTGCCGACAACTAACATTTGAAACTTGCACGAACTGCTTCCACTTAAAAGCTGTCAGTCACGTTGGTTATAAAAAGCCCAGAGCACTCAGGGACTGTCAATCACTTCCTAGGAGAGAGGGCTGACATCATTAACATTTACTTTGCCAGTATTTACCAGATGCGGAAAAACAAAGGGTGAAAATGCAAATGAAAGCACACATTCTCACTGATCATAAAATACAAGGGAAAGGTTTGGATCAGTTACTCTGGCTGCTCACCTAGAAGCCTCCAATCTGAGAAGGTTTTTCTCTCTTGCTCTATGAATAGAACTGTTGCAGGCTGGCTCTGCTGTGTTGCAGGGAAAAGGCTTTTGCAGACAGTGTCTGTGGAGAGCTGTCACGGAGTTGTTAGGTGACAAAACAGGTTGACTCTGGCCCCTTATGTCTAGAGGAGCAGCAAGAAATGTGCAGAGGACTTCAGAAGGGCACATAAAGGGCATCTACCTTGCTTTTTTTCTTATGGTAATAGGGATGTGGGTGTTGTAATTATCAGGCTGATGACATGTTCTCATGCAAGAAGGGGATTGGCAAGGAAAGGAATAGGAGGAACCAGTTAGTTCAAATACATCTTCTGATTTTTTCTGTATGTTTCTAGGTCTAGTTGTCCCTGGATTGCACTGAGAACTGATGCTTTAGATACTGGTCCTGGTGCTTCAGTGGGACTGCAGCTGTGGGTAGCACTATGAATTCAGCACCGGGACCTCTAGTCGGGGCCACTGTTGTTGTCACAGAGCAGGAGGTATAGGTGCAGCTGGGAGCAAGGTGCAGGTGCAGAGCTGGTGTGTTCACACAGTGCAGGCCTGTACATGTTGTTGTGCTGCTTTGCTGTTGGGAGGGTCAGAGGGATGTTGTCATTGAAGCTGCCTCCAACAGTTCACGACCTAAGTACCAAGTGTCACATTCCCACAGCTGTGTGCATCCGAAGGGATTCATGTGACTGTTGGTCCTTTTTCTAACCAGACTGTCAGTTTAAGTCAGCATGGCCAAACACAGCAAATACAGAAATGTTGCAGAACTCTGCTTTAAAGTGAGTGCCTCTTTACTGGAGTCTTCTGGAAGGTCCAATTCAAAAACGAGCAGCTTCCAATGTCCATGTCCCTTGGAGTAGTGCAGCCAACGTCTGCAGCGAGTTGTTCACCAGTGATCCCAGAAGTTTTGTTCACTGTGTGCATCTAAATGTTAAGTCTCACAATCCAAACACAGCCTTTGATTCTGCAAGTCATCTTCCATGTGGAGTTCTTCCCCCCATTTGGTGCAGAATTTGACTCCAGGTCAAACCGCTAAGTGAGGTTTTTAGGGAACTGGTGTAACTGTAGATACTGTATAAATTCATAGAACCAAAGTCATGTTCTCACTTGGTACCCATTGTAGTCCATGGAAGTTGAACCAATGCAGTTTATGGAACCAAGTGATTTAGTTTACCTTGGAGAAGACACTTCTCAGCTGTCAACAGAATGATTCTATAAGCTTCATTGACTGTATTGAGTAGGTTTCCTTTGACTGTAATAGAAATTCAGACACTTACTGCATATTAAGTGCCTTAATCTTGAACCAAATCCCACCCCTGCAACCAGCAGCTTAAATGACACTGCTGATTTGCAGGACTTGCCCACTGGGATTATAGCCTCATGTTGAAACTCATGTTTCCACATATATGGAGCTACCAAGTTTTCTTTCATAGGCTGTCTGGCATGGCATATGCACACTTTCAGGCATCTTTAACTTGGATACAGACAACCCTACAGCTATGGCAGCCCAGAGCTCACTGAGGATAAGTAGATCAAGTATTTACCAATTCTCTCAGATCTTTCTCTGTGTATTTGTGTGTCAGGTTTATATATGAACCAGTGGTATGAAGAATACCAATTTAAGTTATGGACTATGGATATACTAATTACCTGAGAGTCAAGAAGGTTTTACTGCTGAGTGTGTGTAGATGCATGAAAACTGCATTATGTGTCATAAGCAGATTGCACTGGGGTTCAGGTAGTACAATAAGATCAAAGGATATGTTTGGGGACTTTACTGGAGGTATAAGCTTCCTTCGTTTTCACCTTGGAAATGGGAAAAACATAGAGTAGTAGATTCCACTGTTTATGACCTTTACTTGGAAAGTAAAAAGGCATTTTTCCATTTTTTCTTACATGCCATGTCTATCTGTCTATGCATGGGCAAGGCCTGTATTCTCTAGTACTTTATTTTTGTATTAGGAAGTTCTTTCTTCCCTTGGGGAGACTGTTCATCCTCCTTTCAAGGGTAAATAAAGAATGGTATTCACCATAACAATAAGGCTAGAAAAAATAACAGAAAACAAAATGTGCTTGTATACATTTTGAATAGCTGAAAGTTGATTACATCAATGCTCTGCTAACCATCCTCAGATTTTAATGCCAAAACCCATAATGCTGTTATTAGTATGGAGCAGAGATTGGAACTAAGAGAAAGATCAATAGCTCAATAAGAAAAAACTTATACTCAATGTGTGTTGAGTAATTTCCTAAAAGAAATACCCACTGCAGGACAGACTTCTGTGGTACACAGAGGATGTCAAATAAAATGGATATTCCTTTTTATTTCTCAAAATACAACAGAAGTTATTTGTGAAGAACACAGAGCAGAAGACAGAACTTGTTATATCCTCATCTTCTCCATGTCCTGTGGTTCATTTCCTGTGGTCCTTTACTGTATGACAATTAAAATACATATCACATGGGATCAGGAAAATAGATCATCAACTTCTATATGTACTAATTATCCCTTTGTTCCCATCCTCTGATGATATAGAAAGTTAGAAAATTCTCGATGTTGTAACCTGAAGCTCCACAAAACAAGAGATTGTAGCTGAGAGAGTCTAGGACTTTCCTGCCTGGGCGAGATATGGAATTCTCTGGAGTGCTGATTTCTTGTCTGCAGATCATAAGATGGAGACCTGTCCACATGCTGTGCAAGTTACTGCTACTGGATGAAAGCCAGTGTGTAGTATGAGGGATCTCCTTGTGAAGTTTCTTCCAAAAACTAAATATAAATTCCATTAATTCACTTTTACCAGAGAATGTGAGGGTTAACTAGTTATGGGCCTTAACTTCTAAAAACCCAGCCTCAGGCAGTTAAAATAGCTCTAACATTGAAATAAAACAAAGTCCTCTTCACCTCAAATTTAGTGATTTTAACGTAAACTTCAGGTATTGAATCATCAGTTCCTGGGGAAAAGTTAATTATTCTAAGTTGTTGGAGCAGCTACCCTATTTTTATCTAATGATAATAACCAAAATACAGGAGGAATTCCATGAATATTATCCAGGTGAAGGAGAATAGGATCTGACCTAAGATATTTGTGTAATGCTGAATAAATCATCAGCTAACAAGGCAGCATGTACTTCTTTCTCTAAACAACATCCAGACTTTGACATGTCCTTAAAGATATTGGAATGACTTCTCAAGTGGTCATTTTAGTGGATGCTTGTTGAGAATTAACATATTTTTACACCTTTTGGAAGTCTCTTTTACTTAAAGCAATTGTGACTGTTAGTCATAAGCAATGCTCATGATGTTTTAGGAAATCTGATTACAATTCTTCTGTGTGCAGATATTAAAAGAGGCAATTTTCCCTAATCTGCTGCAAAAAGCTGATTTTGTCTTAGGATAGCAAATTGAATGGAATTCTAATATATGTGGGAATTTGAGAAAAGCAAACATTACACAAAATATTAAAAAACCCTTAGAAAAAGACACAAAGCAAATGTAGGTATTCCTTTTTGCAAGTTTCAAATTACTTCTTAGACTATTGCAATAAGACAGAATTGAGTATTGCTAGTGTCAAGGCATGATGTCACACCTTTGGCTTTACGAAAGGTTTGGTAATCTGGTTTGCTTTTATGTTGCCTTATGATTTCTCCAGTTTTGGTTTGGTTTTTTTTTTTTTCTTTTTAAATCTCTGGATTTAACACTTCCAAGTTTTTTCCTCCACAGCAAGGCATATGTATTTTGTAGTAATTATATATATGTACGTATGTATTTGGCAAAAGGTAAGATACTATAAAACTAAATTACTTCAGAAAAAGAGCCTTCAAGAGAAACATCAAATACTGTGAAATTCATAGCAAAGTCTTAGGAGTTGGCAGCATAAAATGAAGGAATATTTGCAGAGGCTCCTCAGACAGCAGTGAATAGAGAGAAGATGGAACAGTTGGGTTGGGCTTCTGTTCTGGATGACCTTGTTCTCCATTGGGGTCACTTCTCCACTGACTGTAGAAAGAAACATGGTCTTACCAGCTTTGGTGAATACCTCTTCAGGTGAACATGAAGAGAGTCTTTTAATGTAATGAGCTGCACTTCTAATCCCTCGTGTCTGTAGTGATCTCGGAATACATGAGGGCTGTAATTCAGCCCCAAATTAGATGCACGGGTCCAGCCTGCCAGCGAGCTAACACTTAATGTGTGCATATATCCATACTGAATAGTTGCTGCTGAGTTTGGGAAAGGGTGATAAACAGGTTTGTGACAGCCCGTTTGCTGCGCTGTGACGCTAATAGTTGGAAAGAGCGCTCCGTAGGTAGGGAACCGCTGTGTGGAATTAGTCAGTCACCAATATGCTCACAGCGCCGTACCAGGAGTAGGCTGTGAATTTGAGCCAGACGGTTGGTGCTCTCCTGTAGGCATCCAGACAAGCCCGTTCAGAGATGACATTTGCTACACTACAGATATGTCAGGGATCATTTTTCACAGCCCTGTTGAAGTGGCTTATTTATTATCATCTGTTCTGGTGTTATATCCTGGACATGGGAGAACTGTTTACTGTACCACAGTGCCAGGAATTCCTCGTTACTGTGCAATTTGATTCCAGGAGAACTCTTAGGATAAGGCTTGTCGCTTTCCTTGAGGTTACTACTGCTACAGCAGGGCACTCCAGATTGAACCATCGAGTCAGATCCCAGGAGTTACAGCAGAAGGTAGTGGTTTGATATTTAAGTGACCTCTAAGTGAAGAGGTACTGGTTTCGTCACCATTCCACTTGCCTCAGCTTTAGAAATCAAATACCAAAATTGTTGCCAGCAGAACAACCTGACCTTGGATGTAGGCAGCTCTGTCATTAGTCCACTTGAGATTTGTTGAAGTCACATTATCAAGAGCAGTGATTCTCAGTTACGCTTCACAGATCTCTAGCAGCCTGTAAAGCCATGCTGCCTTAAAAGGTTGGTGTTACAGGGCAGTGTGGGTAGCCCAGAGGGCATTCAGAAAGTTGACAGTGTTCCATGGCCAAGAGGTCAAGGAATTGCTGCCATTACTGCCCTAGAGTGTGAGGAGTTTTCAGTGATACTTTTGAGAGTGAAAGCTGTTAATGAGTTTACAAAACAGTAACAGGATATGGTTGTTGTGTTTTCTAGAGTTAGTATATAATTCTTATAATTTTGTTTCCTTGCTCTGTATCAGAATAACATTCTCCACCCCTAAATATTGTAAAAACACATTTCTAGGAAAGTAACTCATTTTTCTCTGGATCTGATTGTCCAGTTAGACTAGTGTTGCTATCCATGAACAGTATTTCCCAAGTCTCTATCAGTATGATCAATTAAGTTATGGGCTAATATCTGTCATCCAAGATGACTCTCTGTTGTTATGAGGAGGGAATCAGATTGATCTTTATGGAAACCAGGGTAATGCAAGTGCCAGTTACCATGGGTAAAAGCTCATTGCTGTGTGTGCTGCAGGAAATCACACTGAATCTGATGAAGAACTTACTTTAAAAGCTGTGCACTGAATGTGACCCAGCACAAGAATGCCTTTGTTTCCAGTTGTTGTTATTGCTGTCTGTATGAGGGTAGGACTAGGAGACTCCAAACAATAGCATGGCCCCATCATTCCAGGTCTTGTGGACCATTGGAACAGTTTTGTCATTGAAACGGTGGATAAAAGAAGTCATCTTTAGTCTGTAGCTGGAAAGTAGGATAGATGGTTTGCTTGAGATTACATGGAGGAGACCCATCCCTGTTTTCCTCAGGTTTGGAGTTTCAGCCATTTCGCTCTTCCTGCTACAGCCCAATCTAAGACTGGAACAACATAAGCCTGGACCTGATGGAGAGGAAGCTTCCTGTGACTTACCTGCTCGCTACCAGCTGGTGAAATGAAAGGCTGTCAATCCACTTGATTAAGGACAGAAGGTGAGCAGGTGACCTGGGTGAATTCTGTGTTCTTAGGAGCCCTTGGGTCAGACAAGCAGAAGGTGCTGGTTTGCTCCTGTCTCAGAGAGAGGGGACCTGCTGGGGTGTGACAGTGTGAGTTCCTTTGGCTCACTGCTGGGAGAAACTGTGTGTCTGGAACAGGCTTCTCTGCTTTCACAGCAAGGTGGCTTTCAGAGCAAGTGGAGGTGCAGTCTGATGTGTGAGGGGAGGGCCTGTAAGGCTTCTTTTTAAACATTAAGCCACATCTTGTTTTTCCATTGGCAATAACAGAGGTTTTCCTGCCAAAACAGTCAATGCTGAGGTAAAAGCAGGAATTCATCTAACTAGCTAGAATAAATGATCTGGGGCCTGAAGCAATGCAGTGGTATAAAGTGTTAAAAAATGGGCTGCAGACAACTATCTGAAGAAGTGTTGTCACTTACTGAGAAATTTACTTTGCCAGCTAGTATAAGTCCAAATATTAAAGTTGTTAAGATTTTTTTTTTTTAAAGCAACTGTAGCATGAAGGAAAAAATTATGGAAGATGTTGAGACTTTGTTCTTTTTTAAAAATGGGGCCTTGTTACTGAGCCAGGACATGAAAAGCATCTAGAAAGAAAACTCAAACAAATTAATCTGTTCTAATCCAATGGAATACAAAAGTAGGCATAAAACAATGGCAGAACAAAATGAACTCAGATTTGTAATTCTTTTATTATAATGTAGCAGTAGTCAGTAACAAAGGAAATTAATTTTGCTTTGTCTACTTTGTGATGTTTGCTGGATTAGCAATGTCCTGTGAAAATACTGTACCTCAAACAGCAAAGTACAGCTTTTTCCAGGATGTGTTTAAATATTCTTATTTCTTGTGTGCTACTAAAAAGGGAAAATTAAAACATGCTGTACAGTACTCCTAATTCTAACTCGCTACTTCATATATTTTGACAAACACAAGCGAGGAGTTAAAGATCTAAAGATCTAATACATGCTGCCCCCATCGTTTCTGACAAGCATGCACTGTTACCTGATAGTTTGAGAACTGCAAAAATTAGGTGGTGTGTATATGTCAGTCTGGTTAGGTGCTTTGGGTTATTCTTCACTGTTGCTGAAGTTTGCTGGTGAATCAGAGTGATTCTGGGCTTATAGCTACATAACCAGAAGTAAAAGTTGGCCTGTAAGTGGTTCTTAATACAACAGGAACATGTTTATATCTTTTTGTTAGACATGCATCCTAATGAAAAAGGTCATTATGCATTAGGACAGCCTATTAATTATTAATCTCTCCTTCCACATGATGAAAGCAGTCTTTTATGAACTCATAGTCTGTTTCAACCAAATTTGACAGTGGCCTACAGTATGTTAAGTGGCTGAAGTTCTCAAAAGCAGGTGGTCAGATAGAAGCGAAAAGGTAGCGAGAAGGTTTCTGGGCCTATCAGACATCAGATTGCCCGTGGTGGAAGGAAGCCCTGAGGTGGGATCTGCTGCTCACAGAGCTGTTTTCCTGTAAGGACACAAAAAGTGCTTACTAGTCCAGTTAAATTCTGCTTCTGCTCCTGGTTCTAAATACTTTTGCATTTTAAAAATATCTACTGCTTTCTCTGTGTGTCTGTGAGAGAGAGAGAGAACACCTGGGACTTTGCACACACCGGTGCTACAGTTTTGTGTCAGAGCAGATCTTATCAGTCCCCACTTCCAGCATTCCTCCTGCTACTTTCCACCACCCCCATCCTGGCTGCACCAAGCTTTTTTCCTGTGAGCTCCAGCCCTCAACACCTTTCCAACCTCTTCTTTTTAGCTGGACTCGTTTTTCTGCAGGTTTGTGAGTTGAACCATCAGACAGAGATAGGAGGCAGCGTGGCCACGCTGGAAGTGCACAACTCGAGTTTCACAGTCTGTCTCCCAGCCCCGGCATAGTAAGACACTTGGATGCTCGGGCCCCTCTGCTGGTCGAAGGATGGGAAGCAGAAACAGCCTGTTAGGGATATAGGCTTAGGTTCTGCAGCTGTGTCTCACGGTGAGTTTGAACAGCATCCAGCTGAGCAGGAGCTCTGAGGGTGTTTTCTTTGCTACCTGCTCATCCTTTTACAATTACTAGATCCTGCTGTGCTGTGGGGAGCAAAGTAAAATCTGAAGTGATGGAAATTCCTCAGCTCCTCCACTGGCCTCAGAAATGGTACAGGGATTCGCTGAAGTGCTAACAGCAGAAATGGTTACTGTACCAGCAGAAGCAGTGAGAGACACAGAAACTGACGTGGGTTTCCATGTGCTCTGTGCCTCACGGCTTAAAAAGCATTTCAACACTGGTTGTAAGATGCTGAAATAAGTAACAGTACTGTCTGCTGTGACCTCACAGTGGTTCTCATTTGATTTAAAAAAACCCAAAAGTACACATTTTGCTATTTGTGTGATGCTTGTGTGCACAGTGGTTGTCTTGGCAAGCCAGAGAACACTTTGTTTAAATCTTTTACTTTCGGATTCTTTTTTTTTTAAGTAATTTCCTCTGTGCAGCAAATTGCAGTACCTTTCTCTTGTATTCAGGGAGCAATGTAGTGCTTGTGGCTAATTTTAACATCTCTGTTCCTGTGCACAGAAAGCTAAAAGATTCTGCTTTCTTGGCAGAAAACAGCAGCGGGTTCAAATCCTATTAACTTGAGTCAGTGGGGTGATTTCTAATGCAATGGGAGAAGCGTTCAAAGGTCACAATTGTACCAACCTCACACCTAAGGCAAAGAAAAAGAATGTCTGCTAAAAGATCCTGACCACTATCTCGTTTTCAAAAGTGCCTTAACCTCCTGGGTGTCCAGCAAACCTTGGACTCCTACAAGTGAGGTCTTGGCAAGTGGAGCTCATTACAGCTTTGTGATGGGATGGAGTCTAGTGCTGCCACTCTGCCCTTCATATGTAGGGATGCTGAATCCATGGGCTAAGTGCCAGATCTGCTGTCTGTATCCTCTTGCTGTGTTTTTTGAGGGTCCCACAGGTCTGTCAGTGTCAGATGTCAGTTCCTGATGAGGAACTCTCTTAGTCCTGGTGACCCAGATACAACGAGTGGCTTGTTTTGCAGCACCAGCCTTACCACCCACTTTCCCACCCATCCTGCCATCTTTCCAAGAGATGCCCACCGTGTAGCTCATAGGCAAAAGAGCTGCAGCATCAACTGCAAGAACATTTTAAGTGAACACCTGGCTTCACTAACAGAGATTTTTGACCAAGGTACACTAACAGTGCCAAGATCAGCCATCATAGCTGGAGCTTTGACTTTTATCACTTTCTGATGGGTTCTAAGTGAGGTTGTTGTCCTGCCTCAAAGCTTGTGTTTACAGCACAGGGCGTGGATGCATGTCACAAATTCATTTTGATGGAAATAATGGGGCAAAAAAAGTATAAGTTCTCATATCTCTTTGCTCTGACATTATGCTAATCTAGTCTCACTTTTCCCTGTTTCTGTTTTGTAATGGTATTCCTGTCCTCTTGACTCAATTTTCCTGGTTGGTCTACCTTTGCTAAACATCCATAATAATTCAATCAGCAAGTAAGTTATTAAATGAGGAATCTTGCAGTTTAAATATGAAACTCTGATTCATATGGGAAGTAGGGTTTTTCCTTTGTTTTAATGAAAGCAGTCTCAGCAGCTCATAGGCACAAAAAACCCCACACATGGAAAATATGTGTAAGCTGTTTGTGCTTCAGCTTTGAGGAAAATATTTATGTTGTGCCATGGTTAATACAAATTAAATTATTGTTAAATCCCCAAATGATTTTGTTGTTGTTGTTTGAAAATGGGATGGGCCTTTATTTGTAGGAACAAGCAGAAGACAGAAAATTATTTTACTGAAATGATTTATTGCTTTGGTTTAAAACCATGAAAGAGAATGCCATTTTCAGGCTATATGTGTGCCCAGCTGTTGGCAGCTCACATTTCTATGGTTAGAGTATAAGATTATTAATAGAAAAAGTTATTGATTTATCTCTATCACGTTTTAAGTGCTCATCAGTAGTTTGTCCCCAGCACTAACCAGTGAGGCTTTGTTGTCTTACGGGTATGAAAGTAAGTGGCTGATCTGTGCATGCAGCAAACTTTTCTCTTCCAAAAACTGATCATCGTAATCATCCTTCAGCACATTTCTGGCCTCTTTTCCCTAAAGTTTCTAACATTTACTTTAAATTTCTGAGTGAACAGAATATGAATAATACACAATTTAGTTTAAGTACAGTCTACCTGCATTGCGTCCAAAACTACTAGTTTTGCTTAAAAGAACGGTTTTCAGATTTAAAATATTGACAGAGGTTAGAACATTAACATACCGTTTTTTCCCTTTTGCTATGTGAATTCCAAATTCAATTATGCTTTCTGAGAGACTGAGTACATTTTAAATTCAGAAGTACAAGTACACAATTTATATGGGCTGACTGGTTTCTGTTCAGGAGAGATAAATACTATTCCTAAGTGCTCTTTCCATCTTATTCTTTGTAGCTACTAGCTTCACTTGTGGCTTTGGAAACAAAATCTTTGCAGCAGGATCGATGTAAAAAATTGAGGAAATGGTGTTATTGGGAACAGAGTAATCTAGTCTCCTTCTTCCTACCTCTACTGTCCATCTGCAGTGGGCTAGAAGAAAACACTTGTAATAAGGAAAATTATACCAAGAGAAAATGAAGCGCCTTTTTCATTTATGGGGCATATAGAAGTCAAGCTGAGAGTCCGAGTCACTTTTAGATAAAGAAGAATGAAAGAAACATGCAGTACTTAACCAACAGTAGAAACAGGCTGTGTCACTATCCTTGCTTTTTGCCAGAGACCCATAGACATGTATGAGTCAGGGTAACTACATAAACTTTGTAGCATGACCTGCAGGGTTTTGGGGGCCAGCATAGAATATTAAGTCTAAAACCATGAAAGAATCTTTCTGCAAACACTTTTTTGTCCTTCATTTTGTAGCAGTTTGCCAAACAAAAGCTCAAAAATCATGAGCTTTTTCTCACGCTACTAAATTTCTCAAAACTTGTGTGTGTGTGTTATAAAGTTACTTGTTTTGTTGTTCATTACTTCTGGCTCTCAGTTTTCTCTGCAAGCAGAAATAATCAAAATTTTCTTTTCAGTAAGATCACAGAAATTTTTCCATGAGTGCAGTAACTTATGATCTTGAAAAAATTTAGACTTGTTTAAAATTCCAGTTTTGCAAGAAACAGACTCCTTAAGCTTCAGAAAAAAAAATCTAAAATTCAGTTAGTGTTTTGGAAGTATGTTTGATACTACTTGTGGTTCTTTTAAATTTCATTATTAAAATATGCCATAGTTTTCTGGTTGTGAATGATTTTATGGTGTAATAACTTAAGAAATTAACTTAGTCTTCATTCCACTGATGTTTAAAATCAGCAACTGAGGAATGAGCATAAAGTCTAAGTAACACTACAAAAAATACAGAATGCTTACAATTTCAGTTCTGTATTAGCTCCTCTACATGTGGAACTAGAGGACTGCAGATCACAAAGGGTAGTGAATCCAGTTGTTGCTTCCAAAGAGGACTTCTGGTCCTCAAAAGAGATGTGCTTTTGTCTGAGAGAATCCTTGGCATCTTCGTGTTGTACTGGAATGTATCGCCTTACTTGCAAAGCTGGAACTGTGTGTTATGTTCAAGATTTTATTTAATAATTTTATTTTCCATGCTAGTTTTCTGGAAGTTTCAACTTTGCCTTTACATGATTATTTACAGATGAATTGAAAATAGCCTTGTATACCTTTTTACCCATGTATCTTTGCCTTCAGATTTTTTTTTGTTGTTCTTTTTCTGGACTTGGGTAATCATTTCTTAAATGGGAAGAAAGTTGTTTTGATTTCTTTTGTTTTCTTTCCTTTCTTTCTCCCTCTATACCCCTCCAAGGAATTTGACTAGCAGAACCAAGATTTTTGTTTCTATAATCATACATTGTCGACAATGACAAGAGGTGTAATTAGCTTCATAACCAGATTATATCATAGAATCACAATCTCTCAAATGTTTAATTTCATTGGCTGTGAGTCCAGACAGCTGCCCATAATTTCCAAATACTTTGCAGGTCTGTTACTTGTTTTTATAAACTTAAGTAAGACTGATTTGTAAAAAACTATTAGTCTCTTGTTTAGATTTTAAATAGACATCTTCATATGGCAAAGGTTCAGTCCCTCTAACATCATCACGCATGCAAGTATCAGGCTCAGGTTTCAATAGGGAAGGATTTTTAATTTTTAAACTTGTTTGGGTTAAGTTCTTACTCTGTGCAAGGTTAAAAGTGCTGCCACTTAAAAGGCGAGAAAGCATGAGGGAACACAGCTTACTGGATTCATCTGAGCAAGGCTGACTGGACTGGATAAAGCCTAATGAATTAAACAGGCTTTTGAAAAATCACTGGTATTTTAAATAGCAACTTTAGATTAGGTCATTTGCTCCCGAGACTTAGTGCTGTGGTAGGCCACTATGAGAGGCTGTAGTTGTTAAGAATAAGGGTGAAATCCTGGTGCCCTGGAAATGAACAACAAAAGTCCCACAGATCTCAGAAAGGGGCCATGATATAACCCAGCATCCAGCTTTTTCTGCTTGCCAAAGCAGACACTAAAATGCAAAGCAATTGCAGGAGAGAGCAAAGGAGAGGAGAGAATTTTCCATGCAAACAGGCATTAATCAAACAGGCCATTTTATAAAGAAAGACATAATAATGAGGGCTTACTCACAGTTAAGGGAATTTTTATGTCCTAGGGTTTTTCCAGTTTTGCCAGATGCTAAGTCAAAAACAAGGCAGGAGGAGGAAGGAGAAGGCCATAGAAAGAAATATTTTGGCTACTTCTAGACTGTGCAGAGAATCAAGTTCTTGTATTAGTTTTTAAGTATTATATGTCCAAAGGGGAATAGCAAAAAGAAGCACAGAATTGTAATGGAAATATAAGTAGACCCAGACTGATGGGAAGCTCACTGTGATTCTGACAAGCTTTAATTTGCCAAAACCTTGCTCGAGCTGCTGTAGTTTTCAATGCAGATGTCTTTAGGAGTAGGAGGCATGCTCCACCCATTCCAGTTTCCTAGAAATGGATGAAAGCTTGAAGATTTCTACATGCAGAGGTTTATTTATTTATTCCCCCCTCTGGAAGCAGCAGACTATTTCTCAATCGTAAATTTTCATTTGTCTCTTCGCCAAAGCCCTTTACAGTTCGTTGCCACTGGGGGCAATCCAACACAGGTATTGTGGTGGCCAGCGCTGCTTGTGCTTTGCAACCACAGTCCTGGGGAGCTCGTGACAGTTCAACCAGCTAACTTGAAAGAAAGAAATAAATACAGTAAGGCCAGATAAAAACAATGTCTACTGTGTTTCACTAGAAAATGAGGAGATATTTATCTGTGAGTAAGAAGGAAAGATGATAGCAACTTTAAGATTTAAATTGATGCAAGTATATGATGCTAAAGGTCCTAAATGGTTTCAAATTGCGGAAGATTATCTTGTAATTTGTATATATTGCTTCTGTAGGCTGCTGAGGAAGCTAATTGCGATACATCCTGTGGTTAAGTTATCATCTTTCTCAATGACTGAGGATCATAATTTTATCTTTAGGTGAGTTTATTGCTACCCTTCTGTTATGTTCATTTGTATGCTGGAGCAGTGCTGACAAGCCTCCTGTTGTTCCCTGTACAATTTGTGTCAGCCAACCAGGTTAGTGGAAAATTCACCTCTAAAAAACTACTATATAGGAAACAAGCTCAGTCCCCAGAGAGAGAAGGTTTTCTTTTTTTTTTTCCTTTTTTTTTTTTTAATTCCTAGTGTGGCCAGTGAGCAGAGGCTGAGGCTGGAAATGGGCTCTTGTGCTGCATTCAGGTACATTCCAACTGATCCAACTGCACGTTTACAAACAACAAAGTATGCAATATCAAAGCAGGTGCTTATTAACTGCACAGCTGTAAGTGGAGATGAGATATCCCCATGGTGCTGGGGCAAGCTGGTTATTTTGTTGAGCAGCATTTGCCTTGATGCACAGTGACTGCATGATAAGAGCAACCTACACAGGATGACTACTGAGAAAATGGGATTGCTGCTTGCCTACATTTGCCCTCACCTCAGCCACCAGAGTGCTGGCACCTGGAGGAGCAGTCACACACCACCAGCTTTGTTCATTCTTATATTTTATTCTTTACTAAATACAGGTCAAAAAAATTTTTGTTTCCTTAAGCGAAAGGGTAAGTGAAACAATGGAAGGATTTATTAGTTGCCAAATGAATTTATTCTTTGGATATACAGGCAGTGGGAAAGACCATGCCAGTTCTGTATGTGTAGCATTCCGCTGGATGGTTGGGAACTGATGGTAGAGGGCAACAGGCTCTTTTGCTACCTTGTCAGCTTTTCCTTTTGAAATGTTCTCCTAGTCTTTTTCTAGCACAAATTTGGATCTCTAGCATGTAAGACTCTTTTCTTAGCTTGCTAAAGTGAAAAGCGTGTTGGGAATGACAAAAGAAAGATGCGCATAACTCCCAAGAAAGGGCAGGAACACATAAATTCCAGCTTTAGAGTGAAAATGCTTCTGACATCACCCTCTTGCGTGCTGACCATAGCAAGGAGTGGGTGATCAGCTGCCTTTCTGTCCGTGCTGCTCCGTTTGGGTTGCAACATGCCTGGGTGGTGGTTGGAGGGGAAGGAAGCCGAGCGCCCTGTCTCTGACTTTGCACCACATGTTTCAGAGCGCGGTCGTTCACTCTCACATTTTACAAAATCAATTTCCATTCTGTCATGGTATTTCACACATTCGCGTTCTGAATAAGTTAGAGAATATTCTACAACTTACAAAAATAACTTTAGTTTTAATTTTTCCTGTTACATGAAGAAACCTATCCCTACTTTATCTGTTACAGATGGAAAAACTACATATGGAGAAGTCAGATCTATTAATTAGTTTATAGGCACAAAGTCCCCTAAAGAGTGCCACGGATCCATGTGTTATTCGTAAGAGCTGTCTGAAGTACTTGCACTGAATAATTTATTTCCATTTAGCCCTGTTTCTGCTGTTAATTATCCAAGATCAGATTTTGCTTTTTGAAATTTTATTGTTTTGGGGTTCTTTTTTTAACAATTTTCCTCATTTACCTAAATTCACTGAAATGCTCTCTGAATATATTTCAGCCTACTGAAGTATTCAAACCATCAACACTCATTGAGTGTGTTCTGTTGTTTCTAAGGCATGATAGGATGATTACTAACTTCTGTTGTTTTTAGTCTTTCAGTCATTATTTAAATCTTAGAAGAATGAAGAAAGGGGGAGGAAAGTAGGAGAAACAGAAAATCAGCCACATGAGAACTCCAAACTGTATTACTGTTTATTTCAGCTTTGAGGATTGTTTCAGGACCCTAGCTAAGAATGTGGCTCTGCTCCTTCAGGAAAAGAGGGCCAAACAGCATCTTCCCAGTGCTGTTTAGGTCTTTGGTGTTGGAGAGGTTTAGGGTCAGTTAGGTAGCAGCACGTGGTGGGACCAGGGGGCACTCGTTTCCATGCACAGCCCTGGTGACTTTCCCCTGGACTGAGCAACTTTAGACTCAACCGTGGGATCCTTTCAGCAGGAGAGACAAGAAGGGCCGGGGTAATAGGTTGGGAAAGAGCTGGGCAAACAAGAGTGAGGTAGAAGAGTGGCAGTAGCTTGAGAGGTGTGTTTTTGGTTGTGGATTATTTTATGTGTGAGGTTTTTTAGTTGGCCTGTTTATAAAATAAAAGCAGCAAAATGTATGGTCTATTTAAACCTTCATACAACATGGCACCCTCATTGAATTACTGTGAAGTTTGCCTGCTAAATTAGAATTATTCACCTTCTCTGTGCAAAAATGCTTTTTCAACATTTTTGATGCATCTGCTCTTGTGCGATGTTGCTGTAGTAGTAATGGAAAACCTATCCAGAAAAACTAAATTAAACTCTACTGAAATCTGTGTCTCTTTACCACTCTATGTTTTGTTCTTCTAACGTTGTCCTGTGAAATACTGGCACCCCGGTATTAGGTAACATACACACTGGTGGGCACCCACCATCCCAGAGCACAGGGCCAGATCTGGCGAGGATCTGCAGGCACTTGGGGATAGGAGATATTTGCTGTTGTTCTCAAGGGCAAAATGAAGTGACTGATGGGATTGGCAAGAGCAGTGGTAGCAGCTTTAGCGATCAGAATACCTTTTAAAACCTGTCCCTGATCCTAGATAGAAAAGAAAAGCAAAGAGGACTGGAGAAAAGTGTCTCTGACTATGTCTTTCCCAGAGGGACCCAAAGGAGAAAGTGACTTTGCCAGAATTAGCTAGAAAATCTAAAGCAGCATTGGACTTTGAACCCAGACCTTGCAGTATGTTGCTCTAAACACAGAACATAGAAATGCTTTTGGACAGTGAATGAGAAAAAGGGTCAAAAATGCAAAGTAGTTTGCAGCTGTGTCTGAGAAAATATTTGCAGACGCATCCTCTTACTCATTCCTCTCTGTTAGTTAGTGCTAAGTGTAACATTTGGGACTCTGGAAAAGCTGAAAGATTTATTTAGCTGGATATGATTTATTTATTCAGGTAAATCCCTCTGGTACTATTTATGTAGTTGTGCATTTTCATATTCCAGTAAGTCAGTGAAATGCAATGTGTTAAAGCACAACTGGAATGTTAAGCAAATAAACAGTGTGTTGGGCCTCACTTTTGTTGATTAGGTCATGCTTTAATTAAGTTTTCTATATGTCTTCATATCTCTTGCTGGACATTAAGGCAGGCAGCAGGCTCTTAAGGCTGCCACAATTTGGCACTCGGACTCCTGGTTTACTGCCAGACCTGGTACACAAAGACTGTGTTGATAGAATTGCGATAAGGGCTCAGGGGGAGATAAGGGCTGTGTTTTGGCCCAATGGCTTGACCTTGCTCTTGTTGATCCAACAGTAAGAGTCCTGTCAATTTCAAAGTGATTTGGATGCATTAATACATTTTCATTCTCTGGAGAGCTGCGTGCAGGCAGATGGGAGGCACTGCTGGTGCTGATGCTGAGTGCAGTTTGTTGATACACAGGTGCCTGTTCTTGCACGGATCAGTCCTTCTTTTGGCACGGCAGCTTTATGTATCCGTGTTTTGTGTGTGAATGCAATGTTTGTCAGGCACTTGTTTGGCAGTCCTGGAGACAGAAGTTCTCTGCGTGCTGGGTGTCTGTCTTGGTGGTGCTAATTCACGAGCTATGCTGCGATGCTTGCCTGGGTATCAGAAGGCAGGTCTGGGACACTGGTGAGTGTTCACCAAGCCTGTTAATCCCATCAGGCTGTAGCCACACAGTTGAGTTTCGTATTCTCATCACCTAAATTCCTAAATGTACTTCTAAGGCACACTCCCTTCTAACGCAAGCTGCCCAAACATCTGTGGCGAGACTAAGGAAAACATGGAGAAAAAGACCCGAAGATGAATATTTCAGCAGAAACGTGGGAAGGAATGCAATGTAGCTCACGCAAAACCTTCTGTAGTGTATGCCATAAATTAACACAATATAAATTTATACATATTTACACCACATAGACTAAAATATATAAATCCTCAATACTCAGCCTTCTGTAGTAGGTGTAAGCAAGCAGTCCATATGTTTAGCTGATTTGTGAGGAGCTCTAGGGAACAAAATGTATCTTTGCGGAACTTTTGATATTAAGGAGATTATAAACTAGGGTAATCAGTGCAGTTTTCAAAAAGGGTTGGCTTTTCTGCAGACCGAAAACAAGCACGCATCTCCTGATTTGCTATCTGAGGCTTTAATTCAGCCAGGTGCTAAAATACACATGTAACATTTAAGTGCATGAATAGTCCTATTGATGTTGAAGGCCTAAAGATCAATCCATCGCTCACTGGATTTTCCTGGCTTCAGGCTGCATGAGTCCATTTTCCTCTTGAATTTGTGTACTTTCATTGCAAATACAAGCTTGTAACATGTCATTAGGTGCCAGGTGTTTCCTTTTCCACCGTTTCACACTGACTGTTCTACACCAGTAATGCGTTAGTCCCTTTTGTACAGCTCTGCAGCAGAGAATTGGATCCCTGATGTTTTTTCTGTTTCTGCTTTTTTAAAGAAGTAGAGAAAATTTTTGGTATGTTTAATGTATGAGATCTGAAGTTCAAATGTCAAGAGTTTCTTCCCAACTATATCATAGTTTCCAGGGATTAAGGGAAATCACATGATTAATGAGTAATCTTTTGTGATTTCTATGTCTGAAATGTTGGGAAACCCTCCATTTCACAGGGGTGTAAAGAAATGGAGGATGAAGGAAAATGGGGAGAAGAAAATGGAGAAATTGTTACCAAGTTTGATGACAAACTGTGCTGCCACGTGTTTTTTAGCACAGAGACAGTGAGGTTATTTGCAGCCTCTCGTTTTGGCCACCTTCTCATACAAGTACCTATGATAGCCTAGATAGTCTCTGGAGATGGAAAGGAACCCTTCCAAAACAGAGTTTTCTGGTGCTGTTGTACCAGCACACGCTCCACCTTGCACCAAGGTTCTACTTCCTCAGCAATTAAAAAATGTCTCCAGAAGCTTCTCATCAGGCCAGATATCTCTAAACCACACCACCAAAGCGATGCTCTAGAAACACGTGTAATGTGCAAAATATTGACACATAGGAGTGCAGCCAGGCCTTGATGGGGACAAAGGTCTTCATATATTTGTGATGACTGTGTCCTGCTTTGTGTCTCTGCTACTGGGAGAATCTCCAAGTAGAAATATGAGCAGATACCAGCAAAACTAGAAGAGGCTGGGTTCTTGCCAGCCGCTGTTTAGATTTATAATAATATCAAAAGCTGCATACATTAAAGAAAGAGACAAACCTGATCTCCTGGACCATCTCAAAAGGCATGTCAGTGTTTCCTGCAGCAGGGTTGCAAACAGCAAGCTTCTCATCACCTGTGATTCTCTGCATTCAGGGATGAGGATCCTAGACCCAGATATCCTTCTCTGTCAGTTTGGTAATGGAAGCAAACAAGGACCCAGTGGAGGGGATACTCTTCATAGGTCAGAGCATCCTGCCCTGCTTTTCCTTCCAGGCCATGGAGAAGCCATGAAATGAGTGAGCAACAAAGACTGCCTTTCCAGCATACCACAGGAGTGCAGCCCTTGTGGGTGTCCTAAGGTGTCATCTCCTCCTGATGGAAGGTAGGGTGAATGGAGAGAAGCAAAGGCAAGTGCACTTTGATGGGGATGATATTGTTAGGATACCTTGCAGCCAGAAGTTAAGCATCAATTAGATTTTGGGCCTTAAGGGAAAGAAACTTTTTTTTTCTTTCTTGTTTGCCTGTATGTAAGAACATACTTAGCCCCATCCCTTGGCACATGTACATATACAAACCAATTATTATGGCTGCACTGTCCACACAAGTTGAGATGGCAAAATGTGCTCTCCTGACTTAGGAGACTTGCGCCTTGTTGGGACAAGGCTGGCGATGCAGCAGAAGCGAAAAACTGCTTTTGCACAAACCTCTTCCTTGCTTATACCCATTAGCTCAGTAAAGCACAAGTCATTTCAACAGGGCTGGGAGAAATAAGGCTTCTAGTTGCTCTCTCCCTTTGTCAGTATTGAGAAAAGATGCCAACCATTTGCTCTTTCATAAATATACGTTCACAGGACCTTTAACTGAACACTTTAGTTCTCCTGTCTCTTTATGTGGACAAAAGTGCTTTGCTCTAACTGGGAAGGAATCAAGCAGAGAGGTCAGAAGATGGTTCAATCTTTTGTTTACTTTAGTTCATCCTATCTGCAAATTTATATTGGGCCAGCTTTGTGCTATCTGAACAGTCCTAGTCTGGTGTCATCAGCCTTTGACCTCCAGTGGAATGACTTAGCGAAGATGATCACAGACTTCGAAGTTGTTCTGAGGTAGAGATTTTATCCCTATCAGTTGGACTCACAAGATTGCTTTAATGTCAGCACTTGAAAGAGTCATGTCTGGTAACCTCTTTTGGTAAGAGACTGACTGATAGAGATCAATAAAGAATGTGTATTTACACATCTTATGAACCAGTGATAGGAGTGGTTTGGTTTGACATGTGTCTAACTGGATGCCACCTCCTTGGAAAAAAGCAAGCAGTGCTCAATGAAAATGGAAAAGAAAAGGCTAATGTGGTATATGTTTTAAGGGTATTAAGGCAAATGAGTTAACTTCTTTTTCCCATAAGAAATATTTTTGGTGTCACTCCAGGGGTACTAATGGAGTTCCAGAGGAATGAATGTCATCCCTACAGTCTCAAGAGTTGGGCTTCCTTCTGGCTATGTACAGAGGTACTTGGTCTAAGTGTTGTCCTTACAGGAACTCCCCTTGGAGTGATTCCCATCTAGTCCATAGGGAGAACCCAGCATGCAAGTGTGTTCCTACAAATGACCCAGCATTAAGTGTCAAAGGATAAGACCCAGCAGCATTCAGAAACTCTCCCCCCCACACACACTTCCCTTGTGCTGCCTATCCCTTGCCAAAACCCAGTTGCAAGTGCTTCAGCATTATTCTGTTACCTGTGTTTTGTTATGATTTGCTGTTCTGTTCTGAGAGAAATTGGTAAGCAGCATGAGTTTACATGGAAAAAATGGTTTTTATGTTTTTTCCTTTAGTTCTGTTTCTCCCCCTTGCTTTGCTCCGTACAATTATTACTGTATTGTTTGATTACATTGCCCTTTTTTATCTGTCAGTGCAGACCAAGCACGCTGAAAATGAAAGGCAGCATGTAACCTTCTGAAGTCACTAATTGTAGTACTGCAGGTGAGTTGAATAACAGACTATTGTAAATTTTGGTCTGAAGTTCTTTGCTGTATAAATTGGACAACAGCAGGAGAGAGAACAAAAGCTATTTCCTACCTGATGTTCTTGGAAACCTGTTCACAGTTCTTCATGGAGGACTGCTGCTGTACTCAGATATATTAAAATAGGGACACATGAATGACATTGATACTCTGCAGTGGAAATAGCTGAGCCTTTTGTATTTTTACAATTGCATGAGACTTTTGATAATCTGCTTCTTTCTCTAAATGGAAACCCTCCAGGGAGGTTTTGTGTACTCTAAATAGCATCTCTGTACGATTAGAGGCTTGGCTTCATGTGCATGTAATGCATAATAGATAAAGATACAAGAATATAAATGCAGATTAGAGGTTATTCAGTCAAGGCAAGCATGTTTTGAGAGTGGGGGAAAAGAAGAGGACAAGGCAAATGATAAAAATGCCAAACAATACAGAATTGCTGCTACCTGTTCTGACAAATCTCCATATTTTGCCAAAACGTTGTTATAATTCTGAGCAGCAAACAGGATCTGTCTCATAAAGTACCTATCTCTAAAACACTTACTGTCCTTATGTGTATACTCAGCAGATAATAACATTCACTTTTCTCTAGCCTTGTCGCATTGAATGTTGTATAGCTGTTTTGAAGTGATCTCAGTGCTGAAAATAGTCTGCCAACAGAGATGGATACAAACTTTCAGAAGAATACTTACACCCTCAAAACAATGTGTGAACAGTAATTGATCAAACCCATTAGCAGCACTGGTATGCAAGTAAGTAGCATTAATCTGTTTTCTATAGGCACTTACACAGAGAAAAGGCTCCTACATTAGTCTCAGCTTTGATTTTAGCAGAGCCAGTGGCTTCTTGGTTGGGTAAATAAACTCCAGTTTTTTTGTTGTTCAAGAGATGATCAGGAAATTGTCATTGCATTGGTGTTCTCTAAATAACAAAGCTACTGCAGATGCACAGATGGCAACTGATAGCACATTATCTGTGTGGTCTAATTCTTTGTGTAAGTGTTCTGACAACTCCCTTTTTAGTAGTAAGAAGGAGATCCTGAACTGATGCTCTTAGAGAAGTACCTCTGTCACCTTACCCTACTTCTCTCTTTTTGGGAAGTTGAGTTTTGTTTTTGTCTCTGTAAACTGTATGATGGAAGAAGCAATGACATATAGCCATGAACACACTGCAGTGCGTATGGAGGAACAAAGGCAATTTCCTCTCCTTAGGTGAAAATTAGGTACTTTTATTCAAGAAATGGGTGAGGGGGAGAGGCTTGCTTGTTACTACCCTTAAACACTTCTCTTTTGACCCATTTCAGAGGGAATCAGTGGTTAAGCAAGAAACCACTTCCTAATTCTAGATTAAAGGCTCTGTAGTAGGAAAATAAGCTCTTCTATGGCCAATTGCAAAGGAACACATATCCATCCTGCAGTAACAGCAGATGGACAAGTTTTGTTTGACCCTAACTACAGGATACAGATTCAGGCAAGTAGTGAATTTAACAATATTGTCGAGGGATACCTCACACCAAACTCCAGTTATGAAATCCCAGGCCTGAAAAAATGTAAGTCTCAGCTGTAGGTGTAATCAAGGACCTCCCTGTATGTGCACAGTGGGCTGGCTATGGGGAGATATATAAGTTGCTTTGAGTTTTTTCTGTTTAAAAATCTCCTGTAGTTTGTAATCTCAAAAAATGTGTCTTTTTTCAGTTGAAATTGGTTTTGGCTTTATTTGGGATCTTGCTGCAGGAGAGGACCTAGGCACATCCACCTCAAAGCTTTGTCCAAATCAGGATCTCATCACAGACTGAATTTCAGCTTTTCCTCCATTCTGTAAAAGGCTTTGAATTCCTATCTTTTTACCTATTTTACCATTCTGTTAAGCATTGCTAAATGAAGTGGTATATTCATTATGTCTTTCAAATTTGCCTTAACAAGCATTAGTGGAGCAAGAACAGAAACTTAAATGCACATCCTCTGGCCACTGGCTAAGCTGCCATTCTCTGTGTGCCCTCTAGCCCAAGAAGCTGTTAAATGTTTACAAGTAGCTAAAACAGGGGGTTTCACTAGAGCTCTGGATTCTGCTATTTAGAGCAGAGGCAGAAAATGGAATTAGTGATAGACTAAAGTAACCTGATGGTTAGGGCTCTTCTCTGCAAGGGGAACCTCCTGTGTTCCCCTGCTAGTGAATGCATATTTGTGCAAAATAAAGAGGGTGTCCCAGCACACTGGCAACAGCTGCTAGGATGGTGGTATGGGGATGCTCCTAAATAAGGAGTCTGTTGTCCTTAGGCAGAGAAATGAATTATCCTGATTGCTTGGGTATTTCATAAATGGGGGTAATTATAAGTCACAGTTTGTGACTAGTTTACTGAAATAGGGATACCTCTTGCTAGCTGGTGAGCTCAGCAAACGTTTGTATATACTTTAGAATAATCCAAGCTGCATTCATTGGTGAATTTGCTACCTTGCTGAATTCCCTGCCTAATTCAGGTCCCATCTCACTTTATGGTAATTTTGTGCATGGTAGTATTTTGCCCTTCTCTGTCAAAGTTTAAAAATGAAAGCAAGAATCTAGAATGGCCTTTGAACCCCTTCATACTTGCAGAGGCTATTGCCTGTGCATCTTGGAGGTCAAGTTCTGCCTTCAACCACACGTTTTTTCTGGCCTCTAATGGAGTCTAGGACTTGTATCTTGGAGAAGAATTTACCAGTGAATAACCACCTTGGTCATGCCCCCTGAGGTTGCAGTAGGTATTGACAACACAAATCGTCTTCACAGGAAACCAGGAGCAGACAGATGAATGCTAGCTGGGTTTGCCACTCCAAGAGGCCAGGCTAGAGTAGGGTGAGTTTGAGTTAAGAGGCTCTTAGCACCAGTGCAGTCTTGAATGGTGAAGTCAGTTATGGAAGCGGGGTTTATTCATGCGGGTGTAATCACTGTGTGCTTAAATCAGTTTTAAAGGTGGAATTTTAGCTTTAGGTCTCACCGTATATTTTCAAAAGAATCTACGTCTCTGAGCTACTGCCTGTTTTCCTATTGTGTGCATATACAAAAATCTCATTTTGAATCTTGATAAGCTTTTGGCTTTAATAACTGCAGGTTTCCTAGCTTATTTATCATGCACTGAATAAAAAAATTCCTTTTGTTGTTGGTAAATTCAGTGCCTTTCAGTTTCCTTGAGTATCAGCTTGCTTTGTATTTCTGAGGAGATAAAGGGGAACACCCCACTTAACCTCTCAACATCATTCTCTGCTCCCTTTTCAAGTAATTTTTGTATGCCTGTAATACTGTATAACTTGTATAAATACTACCTTTTAAGAGAAAATAATGCAATCTCTCAGTATCCATATAATGAACTCTCCCTGTTACATTCCACTGCCTAATAACATCGTGGGTTTTTTCCATTGAGGGATGCCTTATTCGGTTGTTCTGACAAACTGCTGTTTTCTTGTAGCAAAATTGTTCAACATAGTGTTTTTACTGTTTTGTCAATAAGCAAAGGAAATAAAAACCTTATGGGATTTGAACAAGAACATTCACACTCCGTATGTGAGCTGCGTTTGAATTGGAGTGTGGTGGGGAAGCAGAGTATAGTATACAGCCTGTTTACTGAAGTGCATGCCAGCAAGTAAGATTTCATTCCCACGTGCCAGGATATCACTTTGGACCCATTTTCTCTCTCCTTTCCTTTGCACTGCTCCCTCACAGTATCTAATGCTAGCAGCTTTTTTGTTTAAAAAAAAAAAGAGTTCTGTCCAAAACCAGCAATGAGGTGCTCGTCGTGTAACAGTGGACTTGTAAGATGAAATTATGCAGTATCTGCTGTAACAAAATGATCCAGTAAGACCTGCCATTCCTCGAGGCGGTATCAGTCAATTGGGAGCTCAGTAGAAGAGAAGAGGTGGATCTATCTCTGAGCTCAGTACTTGGAATCTCTCTGAATTTAGGCCATGTCTAGAACTAAATTTCATCTTTTTGATGATGAATTAATGAATAGCTTAAAATTGTGAGTTGGAACTATTCATTTTTTCCTAATCACATGAGGAAAAGATTGAATGCAGGAAACCTGAAGTTGACTCAAGTGACGCAGTGTTATATAACACATATTGAGCCTGTGGAAGGCATTGCTATGAGCTATCTACAGATGCTTCTGAGGAGATAAAGATCATCCAGAGCTGCCTTAGATAAGATTTCAACCATTCAGAGGACTGTGAGTTCAAAGTGGAATAAGCCTTTCACTGATTAGCTGCTGTTCCTATGCACCAATTATTCATTAACTGACCATGCCTGGTAATATTACATGTTTCTGCCACTCATTGGAAGCGCACCAAACAGAATAGATTTTATGCCAGTTGTCTGCTATGGTGCTACTATTTATGTCTTTGCTATCAATTGTGAGTGTAGACCGTTTCAAATTATGTTTAGTCTATTTTGATACCAGTGTTCCTTATCTGTTGAGACTGACACTGCTCCACTCACCTATTAATGAATATGTTGATTAGCTCCTATTAGGACCCAAAATATGGCTCCAAAGCCAGGGAAATAGTGACAGCTGATGGCCCTTTGGGGCATAAATGGTTTCTCACTACGATCAATATTCTCCACTGCTGAAAATGCTTCTTACTTTTTTGGACTTCCACTCACTTAACTCTCCCTCCGGCTGTTGTTTACAATACTGAAGCACAACCGAGAGTTCAAACAGGGTAGCCTTAAAAGCTGCCTTAATGACATCTAGAGAAAAATCATCTAACTCAGCTTTCATCTTCAGACAGAAGGTCAGAGCTCACAGATTTTGTTGTTAGGCAGCTTCTATTTTGACCCCTTTCGCCACCCCACCCCCCCAATCTGGGCAGTGGGTTAAAAGGCTACTTAAAAATATAGTGTATTTCTTGATGCAACAGAAATCGAAGATACTCCGGGGATCAAGAAACTACAAAAACAATGTTTCAGCATTCTCAGTTCCAGGTGGACCTGTTTTCTAATGCTGTTCATTTCAATTTCAAGGGTAGAACAAGCCCTGTTTGGAACTGGTATTTAAGCTTGGCTTAGAGAGGGACAGGCAGGGTTTGGGGTTAATGTGGTTCCATCAAGAGACTTCTGGGTGGGCTCTGGATTAGCACATCACAGGTGTGGGCACAGCCACAAGGTGGGCTATGCTTTAGGTTGCTGTCTCTCCAGGCATGTGGTCCTGTTTCTGCTGGGTACAGTGGTATTCTTTTTTCTGAAAGGAACTTGCAAAAGGTGGCGAGGTGGCAGGAAAGGAGGCCATAGCACACATTTTGTTCCCTTTCACCTAAGTCACAAAAGCACAGGAAGGCAAATATAGCCAGGGCAAGCTGGGCATCGTTTTGGCCTGAAGCTGTGTGTGGGAATTTTGAATCACTGCATCTAACTCTGGTGATCTCGTGGAAAAGTTTTCTGATGTATTCATATGTCTTGGACTCCAATTTTTATTTTTTTTTTTCCAGAGAAGTCTTAGGCATGGTGGAACTTAGGACCCACTGATAGAGAGATGTAGACTAAAATTTTTATCCCTGTTGTTATAGCAGATCTGATTTCTCAAGAATGCTGCACACAAAATACATAGCTCCAATAACTTTACCTGTAGGGAAAATCATACACTTGCCATGTGCAGCAAACCAGCTATAGCTCTCTCACCTTTGCATCCCAGAGTCCTTCTCTCTGCTTCAGGGTTCCTTCACACAGTCTGTTCTTAATATCTATTAAGACTCTAAATTCAACTACCCTTCATGTAGTTGTGAAAAAGTCTATGAAGCAACAGGACTTGTTGCTGTATGCCTGGGATAACTGTGATATAAAGGTATGTAGGAGGTAAACAACAGTTTTCCTGGATGTTCCTATATAGGAAAGTTATAGGACTGGCAGCACTGCAGTTATTTATGCATTACAAGCTACACTACTCAACTGTGTTTAGTGTAGCCTGAAGTAACCACTCTGTCATGGGAGAAGAGGTGTTAATTCCCTTTCTATGCCACAGCAGCCCAGGCTTTGAACAAAGACACTGTGTACACTGGACTGCGGAAATTTACAGGCTTATTAGATGTTATGCTATTGAGAGTGACTTTGGGGGATTTTTTTATTATCTGATTTGGATGAGACAAACATGTAAAACATATAAAGGCGAAAATAATTGGTGACTGAGAAAAGGACTCAGATATGTGAGTTTTTAAAGTATTTCAGTGAACTTGATGGACACGAGAGTTTTGGTCATTTTGTGCAGAGCTGACCATATGCCTGAACTGACAGCTAAAGGTGAAGGAGCTGCAGATCCATAAGATGTGAAATAAGAAAAATGATTCATTCAGGACCCTTGGAAGCCACGGAGTGCCAGTGAAAGGAGCCAGGCTTTCTTGGCTGATAGAGGTGCATTAATTGAGGAAGATATGTTTGCTTTAGGGCATGACCAGTCAAACATCAAGCAACACATGGTTTCTCATTTGGAGGAGGAAGGGATAGCATTAAATGTTTTTCACAGAGGACAATGGAAGCCCTTGTACCTGTGTCAGATCACTACAGTATTGTTTAGATCAGGGAAATGTAAAGCCCTTGTTTAACTCTTGACATTAATCTCTGGGGTGTTCTGTGTGGGAGATGCTTTTACTGCCAAGGAGCAGGCAGTGATTCCAAGATTTTGGCCAAATAGTCCTATCTGGGCAGAGTCTGAAAAAGGACATAGGATGAGATGATTGCAGAACTAGGAAGAAGAGGGAGCCTGTGTGGATTACAGCAGAGGTAGGGTTTTCATAATCCAGCAAATATGGTGGCTGAATATTTCCAGCAGCAATTTTTCTTCTTTGGTGCTTCCAGCAAAAATTATACTACTTTGTGGTTAAAACAGCAAAGCAGAATGGAAGAAACCTGTATACTGCTCTTTTTAAGAAACTGATGGGATGGCATTGTTTTCTTATGTACTGATCAGTTCCTGTTCAGGTTTTGTCTTAAAATGCCAGCACTTAGAGCAAAAGGCTACAGCATTATGTAAAGAAAGATGCACCAGTCTGAATACCTGAGCAAGGACACTAAAGTTTGACCTTTCCTACCAGAGAGGAAGAGAGTGAGTCAATATGGATCAGGTGGCCAAGCAGCAACCTAGCTTTGTCAAAGCCAAATTACACACAGCGGGGATCTACCTGATAGAGAAAGAGCTCTATTTGTACACAGGAGAGAATCTCATGAAGGCAAATGTTAATTCACTTACTTCATTTTACTATTATTAAGACTAAGAAGTTCCAAACTAGATGATGACTTTGTTCAGAGAGAGAGTTTTACAATACCTCTGGCCACATTTAAAGTTTTTGTAAAAGAATGCACATAAAATCCTAGAGACATATCCAGTCATTACATTATTCATGTGGGGTATGTTGTAAAGCCAGAAGAGGGTGAGATTTTTAAGACATTCCAAAATAAATAAAGACTCTAGATATAAAAATGCTCTGAAAAAAGATCTGTATTAACTGAGAATGTGAGAACTTCCATCTATAAGGTTGTGTGCATTATTCTTGATATCCAGTTCTGTATGTCCTGTTGAATCTGCTGTGTATGCAGTTATGACTTGGAGAAGTTCTTTGTGATGCATTTCTCTTTGTAGCCAATCTTATAACCTTAATGAAAGCATCCAAAGGGGAAAGCAGAATTTGTGATTAAGTCAAAAAGCTACTCAGACTGAAAATATGTAACATACTCTGTGTGTGTGGCTCATCCTGTAAAACAGAACTGTGTTAAAAACTGTTTGCGTAAGATTATCTGATAATCCACTTATTCTGAAATGAGTTACTGAGAGATTTTTTAACAGAGATATTGGTATGAGTTTTGAAGAGAAAATTCAGGCAAAAGGTCATCAGATGCTGAGAGCACTTGTGTTGAAATCAAAACCTATATTTTGTATCTCTCTATTTTAGATTTGACCAAAAGTTTGGATGCTTGTAAAACTGAAGATCTTTTATATCTTTATCATCTTCTGTCTTGCAGCTTGTGTTCAACAAAAAGTCAGATTTATACATGCATGCAGGTAGGTCAGAATCATTTTTCTGACTTCTTTGGAGTATGTTTGGGAATCAATGTGGTGAGATTGTCCAAAGTGCTTAAAGAAGTATTTGTTAGTAAGGAAAGCAGCAATTCCAAACGAAATGAATTATGTTCCATTTTTCTTTGTCTCCAGAAACCACTTCCTTCCTGAAAGCATCAAAACAGCCAAAAGGCACTAGTGACCAAACAGCAAAATTACAAGTAGAACTAATTACACAAATTTATCTTCTGAGACCTACTGTAGACATAGGGAGTACATATGAAGTTAAAGTCTATATTCCCAAAGTTCGGATATGTTTGAGTCTCTGATTTTGGCATAGGCCTGTCCTACTTCCAGCTAACTAAGTTTGCTCATGTTTTCTGTGGCTATTTTTCCCAAGTGGGCTTTTTCACTGTGACTCATGCAGGATAAAGCAAACAAGTTTAGAGTGTGTGAAAGAAAGCTTCCAGAATAGGACTAAGTCAAACTATATAAATCCTAGACATACGAAAAGCCTGTTGTCTTTGAAAACCCGTGTAGATGTTCCTAGGATGGAGCAATACCTACAACTTACAGTTGATTTTTTTCTTCCTTTCTCTTGGGGTCCCATTAGAGAATGAATTGTGCATTGCAGAGAAGGGCTGCTCAGAAAAGAACTGAGAGAACTACAGTTCAGTGTTTAAACAATAAAGGAATTAGGAAGGTTTTTTAACTGGAAATTCTTAAATAACCTCATTGAAGCTATTTTCGTGGGGGGGGGGTTTCAGCTAGTAGGGGAAATTTATGGTGACATGCAAAATGAGCCCATAACTGAACATTTTAATGCTGGACAAAATGGAAAATTGAGTAATTTTATTAGCTTCTGATGCTTTGTCTTGATTTTATGTTTGTTACTCTAAATGGTGAATGCCATACAATTTTTTTTTTTTTACCTTTTATATGTTAGGTAGTGATTATACACCTCACAGTTGTTTCATCAAGAAAATTAGTGATGTTTTAGTTTTCATTTACAACTCAAGTAGCTGCATGGCTCTAATCCTGCTATAAGCATCTCTTAAATTCACTAACAATATATTGAAACATGGTATCAAATTTCATTTAGGTAATGGGGGTTTGGGGAGGAAAAGTGTGTGTTTTTATTAAAAATATATTGATGTAGCGTTTCTAGCTAAGTAAAGGCTGCAAAAAACATTGGTGCTTTTATCCTATTCTACTATACCAAACTCACCAATGACACAGTCATTAGACTATGAAATTTTCCCTTTATTTTGAAAATACAGTATACCCCCTTCTCTCTGTAAGATAATTAGGTGTTGTGGCTTCTGCTTTTGTAGGTATTACTATAATTTGGGGAGTGTCCTCCCAGTTACTTGAATGCCTTTTAGCAGTGCATGGCACTGGAGGAAGAGAACAAACTGGTTAGAAGCAATTCTTGGAGTCTTTGTTGCATTTTCCTTAAAACTTTTACCATCTGGGATTATGTAACTGAAGGAGAAAAGCAATGTTTTAAAAACTTGGGGGAAAAAAGGCAATTTTTAGGCCTCACAATTCTGGTGAAAAAGTCCTGAAACATAATGACCATAATGCTTTAAAATGCACAGGAGAAAATATCAAGAATTCACAAAAAAAACCCCAAACCTCTTCTGATTTAACCCAGTCTCATTATCTGGGGAAGAAGGTAACTTATGCTTGTTGAGTGCTTCAGGTTACTGATTTTGAGGTTTTCTAGGTTGTATTTATGCTACAAATTACTTTATAGCTTGTTGGGGTTTTTAGAGGTGGGAGAGTTGTGTTGTTTACATGCTGTGGATTGATTGCGAACAGTTTCCCGGATAATATTCAATATCCAAAATTTCAGCTGGGTTGATTAGCTGTGAATGCTTGCATATGCTGTGTGGCTTTATTCCAGTTCCTGCATTCAATGAGCGTAACAACTTTGGCAGTCCAGATTTTGAAAAGTACTGATGGTGTCTGCAGTTTTCTTCAAGTCCCACTGGCAAAGACAGAGAGAGGGACAGGTCCCGTTCAGGGACTTGAATGTAACAGGACATAAGGACACCAGTGACATTTCCCTCTCCTTTCTCAGGTAGCTCTGCAAGCTCCCAAATACAGGGTCTTTTATGGCCTGGGGAATACCTTGAACAGCAAAAGGGGTTGATGCTGCCACTCAGCTGCTTTTTTGCAGAGCTTACTCAGCTGTCAGAGGTGAAGCTCCATGACTGAGTTTAAGCAGAAGCAACAGTGGAATGCAGTGGAACTAAGGAGAAATGCTATCATGGACACAGTACATTTCTGCAGATAGATATTATACTTCAAACCCTTTAAGCACATGTTATTCTTTGAACATAGGAGGCTGCATTTGTTAATTTTTTTTTTTCCTTTGGCATGATTGGCAGCATATCTGTTGAGACAAGACAGAATAACAGCCAGGGAGAGGTTTAGTGGGTCAGAATAGTAGGCAAGCAAATCTGTCCAGCATATGGAAGTCTGAATGTTGCAGCACACAGTCTGGGACAGGCGCTGCTCTCTTAACTTCCCAGAAATCCAAAAACCAGTGCCATTCCTTCAGTCCAAAGGAACAGACATTTGGCCTCAATGGGTGAGACCTAACAATTATAATCAGACTATTTGTGGATGTATTTTCTTTTCTGGGGCTTACAACCACCTATGCTGGTAAAGGGTCTAAATGGCAAGTAAATGTGTGCTAAGAGAAGGCAACCAGGAGTTTCTTGTTAGAATCAGCAATGTTCTCTAAATTTCAGTGCAGAGCTAGTTGCATTTTCTTTTGTTCTTTCAACAGGTTAGTAATTACTTTTGCAGTAATTAGGCTTGATGGAGAGTATATAAGACGATAAATGGTTATTCTGTGCAGTAGTGGGGGATATTTGGTGCCAAGCTTATTATTTTCAGTCAAAGCTAATTATCTCTATTATAATACATGACTCTCTTCCTTGAATTATGAGTGGGAAACTGCTGAATAGAATTTTTTCAAAGTGCCCTGAACCATGGAGAGAAATGAAAATTAAAAACAATGAAAAGCTTGTTAGACAATGAGAAGACTCATCTGTAAAGCTATTTCTGACAGAATCTTTTCCCCCCCTCTCTCTCATCTCTGGTTATATAAATACCAAACGCTTATCATGAAATAAATTGTTGCATTGCACATGATATGGGTGTAAAAGTTTAGTTCAGACATCAGAGAAGCCACTTGGGATTGAGTGGATTGCAAGCAGTGAGATGCATGGCCAGTTGGGTGTGACAGTGCTCGCTGAAGGGAGTGGTGAGGTTGCCCCTGACACTCAGCTGTGCTGCCCACATCCCAGCTGACCTCCAAGTAAATATGGTTATCAAGGGATTTGCAAATATTCCTATCAAGTGCCTTTGAAAAAGACTGGCTGCCCAGAATAGGCATTTGTTTTGCTTGTACTTAGGGCCTGCCCTGGAAATCTGAGCAGGGAAGCAATGTCAGAAGGGATTATACCCTTTGACTGGCTTACCTCGAGTGATAAGGCCAGCAGAGAGAGCGTGACTTTGCCTGGTTTGTCTGCTTGGCAGATGCTACCCTGTCATTGATTAATAATGCAGTTGTCCCCTCCTCCCCTTACATCATGGTTTCAATTTGTAGCAGTGACAGGGCTGATCACCTTTCCAGGACTAGACTGCTTACAACATATCCCAGGTTTGCTTTGCCCCACGCATCTGAATTATGCTGTAACTCGATCCTCTGACTGGTGAAACCCGTAGTAGAGCTACAGCTCACTGCCAGTGGTAGCAGCCACAGCTCAGCTGGGCTCACAGCACCCCTTGTCCCAGTCCTGCTGACCTCATGCCTGAATTGCCTTCCTGTGGAAATCAGGGAGTGAGGCTGAGTGGGAAGACATGGTACACAACCATACTCCACCTTAACACACTGACAGCCACTCCTCTAGTGTGGACAGCTGGGCCCCAGAGCTGGGAAGCCCTCCTGGGTTCTGTGCTCACAATTCAGTCACTGACATACCCTCATCAGGCCTTGTCAGGTGATCGATGGGGCAATGGAAAAGCAGCTGTTTGCTGTTGAATGTAAATACTCCCATGTTAAGAAGGCGTGGGGCAGTGTTTGTGTGTGCACAAAGCTTCTGCCACTTCCTGCTTTCCACATACGCTTTTCCTAATTTTTAAGAATTTTGATTTAAATTGAATTTAGTTCCCTACAGAAGAGAATCAGGAAAGCTTTGCTGCGTATTTACAAAGCAGCTTTCCTAAGAAATTCTGTAGCATGCTTTTCCATGTGTGCTACACAACAGATGTTTGAAGCTGATTGGTGTCATGTGTTGCATTTTGCAGTACTTCAATACGTGCTTTTGAGAGACAAGCAGTACAAAGAGGAACTGAGGCTCTAAGATGGATAAAATTTTCACAGTGCTGTCTTTGGTTACTGCCAGTAAAACCACGTCAAACTACCACTGTGCTGCTCATTTGCAGTCTACACTAGAAGCTACTTGACTCCCATTGGAAATTTCATCCTTTACCTGCACAGTAATTTTTCCAGCAGTCCCTCGCGCCACACAAAAGCTCTGTTTATTGACCTTATAGATTTTTATACTTACATAAACTGCGAATCAGACTTTCTCAGTTTTCTCTGGCAGTGCTGTTGTTAAACAGAGGTGGTACAAGTGGACTGCTGTTTTGATGGCATAGGTATTATTTATTTAAATTTATGGTGCAATAGAAATTGTCTTTCTCAAATTAAGCATGCTCTTGTGAACTGTCTACAGGGAACTTACCCAGCAGATTTCTGTGTCTTATGTTCATCATTGTACTATCCCAAATCTTAGATCAGGTTAGTGATGGCATTTCCAGAGCTGCCTCCTAGGAGAGTCTAAGTAGAGCCATAGCAAAGATACCTTACTAATTCACTTTCTTGGTGCCACTGAAAGTCCAATTTGATGAAAATAAAAGGTACTTTCCACCAAACTGCTTATAGATCCTATAAGGCCATAGCCATATATTTGATAAGAGTGGCAAAGAATTAAAAAATAATAATATAAGCAGACACTATTCAAAGGTAGTGTTTCAGACTTTTTCATGATGTCCCTGTCAATTAAGGTAGTCACTGGGTGAGGAAGAATTCACATGTATTAGCATTTGATAATTGTTATTTGCATGAAAGAGGGTTGTAAAATAGGTCCTTGGAGTGGCTATAGGCTGATAGAAGCTGTGTAAGGCCTACTAAGAAAGCATTAGTATGTAAAGTTAAGACAACACAGTCAGCTATACTTTAAATTGCATCTAAATAGGCATATAAGATATTTATCTGAGATGGAGAAGCATGAGCCTCTTGACTTTCATAAGGCAAGCATATTATAGACAAACAGATGAAAATAGAGACAGTTTTCATATAATCTGGGCTGAGAATCCAAAATTTAGTAGCTAACAATTAAATATTGTAAAACATGGTATTAGCTGATTAGATCTGGCAAGAAGCAAAACTCCAGACTAGGAACCTGTAGTACCAGAGAGCAGGAAAATCCATTAAGCATACACAACAGTAACTCATAATGATAATCTTGTAAAGATGTGTCTGCAAACTGTAACTCAAAAAGCCAAACTAACCCATTTACAGCTGCCAACATCTCAACAGAATACCTTTAGATGCTGTTAGCCTATTTTTGTTTTATGTCTCTTTCTGTAGCAGCAACTTAACTGTTTTAAAGTGTATCTCTGTGGGAATTGATGGGGTTTATTATGTACGTTTCTGTACTATAAGAAGGAGAATGATCGATTTTGTTTATGCTGGTTGTCGTTTGTTTGGCTGTGTGACAAGGGTGCTATCTACAGAAGGGATGAAGCATGAGGTAATGACTACAACTTAAATGAGAACACTTGTCATACCTGCTTTTTGCTTGGACTGATCAGCAGGTATCAGGGCATAGTCTAATGCAGTGTGTGTTTCCTTTCATGTTTACAAACTGGCAAGCTTAATGGAAGATAAACTTTGACATTCTTTAACAGTTTCCTTTGCCCTTGAAATCAAAGCTACTAGTATTGTGCTAAACTACTTAGGATCCATTGAGAGGTTGAGAAAAATGGTCTGTGAACTTAAGTGCAGAAACCATTTCTTATAAAGGCATTTAATTTTATTTTTATTTTTTACTCATTTGTATTCTGGAAGAAATTGAAGTTCAGCCTTCTACATATCCCCCTTGGTGAATCCATTCTGACTACTCCTGATGATTTTCTCGTCTTTAATGTGCCTGGAAATGGTTTCCAGGATTAGCTGCTCCAACATCTTCCCTGGCACAAGTAGGTCCCTGTGTGTCTTCCTTTTTGAAGACAGGAATGACATGTGCTTTTCCTCAGTCTTCAGGCACTTCACCCAATTGCTGTGATTGATCCAAGTTGGTTATTGAAAGTGGCCTTGGAATGACACTCGCCAGCTCCCTCAGCATTCATGTGTGCATCCTGTCATGGTCAATGGAACAGTTTATATTTCCAGCTTCCTTAAGTATTCCCTGACGTGACCCTCCTCTGCTAAGGGTGTATGTTCCTCTTTCCAGCCTTTCTTCACAGTCTCTAGGACCTGGGATTCCTGAAGGTCAGTCTTGCTATGTGGCAAAGAAGGCATTCAGTGCTTTAGCCTGTTCCATGTCCTGTGTCACAGGTCCCAAGTCTTGAACAATGGGCTTACATTTTTCCTAGTCTTCCTTTTGTCACCCATGTACTTATAGAAGCTCTTCTTGTTGCCTTTGACATCCTTCACCAGGTTCAGTTACATTTGGGCTTTGGCTTTCCTAACTTTGTCTCTGGGTGCTCAGACAATGTCTCCATATCCCTCTCAGGTTACCCATCCTTGCCTTCACCTTCTGTATGCTTCATTTTTATGTTTGAGTTTGTCTAGTCCAGTGGTGAGAGCTTGCTTTTCACCCTCTTCCCTGACCTCAGGATCCTGAACTCTACCATCTCATGGTCTCTTCAACCAAGGCTGACTTTGATCTTCACAAGCCTGGTGAATCTCTCCTCTTTGGTGTGTATGAGGTCCAGCAGAGCATTTCTCCTCATGTGCTCTTGTCCTTCATGCTCTCCAGGAACCTTCTGGATTGCTTATTGTCCTGCTGTGTTATGCCTCCAGCAGACATTGGATGGTTGAAGTTCCCTCGTGAGGACCAAGGCCTGCAAATGTGACGATACCATGTGAAGTTTCTCATACTGCCAGGGCAATCCAGTGAGGGAATGGAAAGAACTATACTGGTGACAGAGAATATTTAAGGTAGTCCAGAACTGTGGAGATATGTTCTGTCTTGCATACTGCCCAGCCACCTGAAAAGGTTACTACTAATATCCCTCTCCTACCTGGAGACTGATTCCTACCTGGAGACCCTCTGACATGTGGCCCAGCATCATGGGCACCACTCATAAACCTGTTCACGTCAGAAAAAACTAAGCGAACAAAGACTAAATATTTAAGCATTTTCAGTCAACTTCACTTATTTTGCCTGAAGCACACTCACTCACTAGAAGGTCAACGTGCTGTAACCTCTGGTGAGAATGAGAGGCAGCTGGAAATATCATCTTCTTCAGCTGGCATAGCCAGGTCTGTAAAAGCACTTCTGTCTTTGGCTTTCCTTCACTCTAGACATACTTTGCATATGACTAATTTGTTTTTTAAAAGAAACCCACAGAATGCTTACCCAAAGAATTCTGCTGCCGCAGCATTCCTGCTAAGAGGAAGACTGAGCTATGGTCTTGTCTTGGTCTGCGAGGTGAGAAATCTGATGGCAGTTATTGGTCTGACCTGGAGCAGAATGGCCAGTCAAGAATTGTACAGAGAATGAGGGAAATGCTGCTCAGAAATGAGACCTTCAACATTCACTTGTACCGCTGAACCTTCCTGAATGTTGAGCAGTGGAATCATGAGGAAGAGATGCCATTTGAAGATGACAGAAAATAAAAAAGAGAGGAAATACTGAATAATGTGGAGTCCATCAAATGCAAGCATGAGAAGACAAATGCTTTGTGAAAAGGTCTTAAGCTGTCGCTCTTTTCTTTGACTGACAAGAGGTGCCATCATGACTTAAAAACTTTATTCTTGGATCCACATGGGCCAGAAGTTCTTTCTTCTTGACTAGCTGCAATTTGCTGAGTGTTGCCTGAAGTTCTTATAATTTATATAGCTTTTAATTTAGGAAAGACTTGGACTTCATTGGTGAGACCACATCACAAGCAAGGCTGATAGAAGTAGACTCACCTATAGGAGAACTCCTGCTCATGTTAAGGCAACATCTGGCACTGCTGCACTGGTGGCTGGATGGACAGGGGCTACCAAAGGAGTCTGCAAAATCTAGTGTAAAGAGCTGAACTCCTGTGTCAGAGGTCCCTGACAAATTGCCAGAGATGAGAAGAGAACCACCCACGTGTGTTTAAGCTCTCCACTCTATGCAACACAGTGCTCACACTTTGAAAATGTACTGTTGGAGAAGAAAAACATCCTCCAGCCTCCAATGTCTTTGGCAAACCGGGCACATTCTGACATCCTAGCAGCCATACTCCCCCTGCTTTGCTCTTCTGCTTCATTTTTTATGGATTGTGAATGCCACAGGTCTCAGAAGTTCACTTGTAAGTTTTCCATTGTGCTCTCACCACTGTCGTTCTCACATGTCACAAGGCTGAGTGTTTTTTCAAGATTTCCTGATATTCAATTTCAATCAATTTCAAGATTTCCTGAAATCCTGAATATCAGATAATGGTACGCTTTTCTCACAGTCAAGCAACTGAGTCTTAATTCCACCCTGTAAGTCAGGTATGCAGAATGGTAACAGCAGGTGAAGAGGTGCCTTTGCACATCCATTAGATGCAGAAATCGGATATTTCAGAGTGGGAAGTTGCTTTTTTAATAGATTCACGTGGTAGTACTAATGACGAATGTTGTTGCAGTTATTAAATACACACATTCTATAATAATGGAAAATACACATAAAAGAGGTCTCATGAACCCAAGAGCCAATGCTGTTATAACAGTGAGAAATAAAGGGAGAAGCAATAAGTATTAAGAACGCCTAATAACTCAAGCAACTGAGTTGTGCATTTCTGGATGAGTTGGACATTTTCCACAGATATTTCCTATGGAAAGAATTTATGAATCAAAGCATAATAGTTGTCCGGGGAAGATTGGTCCCACATGGATACTGTTGCTGTTTTAACTCATCCAAATCTTCAAAACTATTCACTATGAACAGATTGTATTCATAAGTACAGGAAGCATTTGCATTTAGCATAGCTAAATTAGCTGAAGCAGAAATGAACACACTCCATGTAATGTTTAACCAGAAAATGGAATGGTTATATGGTCAGAATGAGACATTTAGTAGGAAAAGATGGAGCAAGCAAAATTTTATTCCTGGCTAGGGTTGTCATAAAGTGCAGCAGTATTGTTCAGAGCAAAACATGGCTGGATTAATTTTCTTTCTACTTATGTTGGCATTCTTGTCAGTTATATTTGCTATTTATGCAGAAGGAAGAGCTGAAACCTACACTTTTTAGCATCTTTGAAAATAGCTAAGACTATTTACCCTGAAGGGGCCTATCTATTATACATTTGAGGGAGGAGGTACACTATTTGTCACACTTGATTTAAATAACGTTACTTGAGTATCAGTGTATTTCCCTTCTCTCTTTCCTCTTCAAAAAGGCCAAAGCAATACCATTCTTAGAACAACTTTTGACTCAAGACTATGAAGTTACCACCAACCCCAACTCTTCTAGAAGTAAATAGGGTTAGAAAGGTTTGTGGATACCTTTGCATTCTCAGGCACATTTAGCAATTTGCATCACTGAACCTCCAGATTTAAAAAAAAAGACCTGGAGTTCTCTTTTTAATTATCTTTCCTGGAATAAAAATTTCACAACCGGTTTATCTGTATTAGAAAGGTTGTACATCTTTAAGTTTATTAGATAACACATCTACACTTGCAAGAATATTAAGGAGGGGCAGAAATGTTACCAAAATTTCATGATTATGTAAATACCTTTCATCCAGAAATATTCTGAGTAGTAGGATCCCTGTTCTTCACAGCTTCATGCTGGACAAATTCAGTGAAGCACATCATACTTAGGACCCAAACTTTGGAAATGCAAATATACTTCAAGTTAGCATTTTAGGAGTTAAACTATTTGTTGTTTCAACTGGTGTTTCTATGATTACAAAGTATACTGTTTGGAGTTATCAAGATGATGCAGAGAATTCTGCTGAAAGGTTCAAGTGACAGAGAGCCTGGGATGTGTTGAAGTTGTTTTACCCTTTCTGAAGCTGGGAAGTTCAACTCTGATGAACTTTGGTTCCTCAAACACCATGGAGCTCATCCCGAGTAGCCTTTTTGCTGATCTTCCCAGTGGAGTGATTTTTTTAATGTATTATCTGAAAGGCTGCATCCTTTTATATTAATGGGGATATCCAAGAACTTCTGTGGTGGTAGGAATGGTTACCAAAGCCTGAGTAACTTTTCCATTGACATCAATGGCAATACTTGACAGAGGCTGGGTATGATGTCTCTAGTTTGAAGTCTGGAGTAGAAGCAGATGCATATCTCTGATGCTGCCTGTCTCTAGCAAGTCTGTCAGTCAAGTTTTTAATACACCGTTTGTCCAACACTGGATGTTTTCACTCAGGACTGAATATGCCACAGATTTTTACTGACCAGGACATTTTGAATACTCTGGAGGTGTATGGATCCAAGCATCCACTAACTTCACATTAAAGGGTGTCAAGTGGTATATTCCTGCCCTTGTTCCTCCCTCCCTATGTCCCTTCTTGCACTTTGATTGTCACACTCACCATGTGAGCTAAAAGAGAGTGGCAGTGCCCATTTTCCTCTGATCTGGCAAACAAGGTGACTGGGCCTGGAGGGAGCACTGCAGCATGTGCTCCCATGGTCTCCCATGTCACATTCAGTGTGACTTTTCACAATGAGGTTCTTGCATGCTGACACAGGATCATGTAGTGTTTACTGCTCTTGCAGTATGTTCTCTGAGACATGGGATATCATTCAGTTCCTCAGGTTTCTCACTCCAGCATCTCTCCAAGTGGAAATATATATATATATATATTCACTTATTCTTACTGTACAAGGTACAAGCAAAACATCTACCGTTAATTAATCATAGATGTGTTAAAACCATAAACTCATTGTCTGTATTCTTGATGGTTGGGGAAGAAAGTTGATCTTTCCTGAAAATACTGAAGCAGATGGGAACAGTGTGAATGCCAGAATATCCCTACAAATTCTCCTAACATGAAACAGTTTTGGACAATTCAGGACATCTGGAGTGAATATGAGAGAGGGAAATGAAAAATTTCTTGAGTGTACTTAAAGGCTGAAATAGAATCACAGTGGCACAGACTTGCAGAAACTCTGAATGAAATACACACATGGATATGGCAGAAGGCTTAAAAGGAAGTCAGCCTGCTAGGAGCAGAACTATTTTTAGTCTCCTAATGAAGAAAGCAGCTGTATTTGAGAAAGCCAGTCACTCACTGCTTGGAAAATCAGCTGGAACACTTTCTGAGTCCTGGTGTTCTTGGTTGTGAAAGGAAAATCTTATGTGTAAGCTCTTTCAGCCCTGGAGAACCTTAAATGGCAGTCATCTTGGGTTTTGAAGCACAATTGGGAGCTTCTTGGGAACAGATTCACAGACTTCTGTTGGAGCCCATGGTCACTCTGTGGTGTTCAATTACTCTTGGAATAAATGTTTCTTCAGGAAACAGCGAGGATTTGACGAAGTCCTCTGAGATGTACATTGAATATAACATTGAATTCTGCCCTTTTTTTTTTTGTTCTGTGCTGTTATACAATGTTTATTTTCATTCTTAATTTCCCTGGAGCTTTGCTGGGGTGCATCAGGCTGTCCAGTTCATTGTAAAAGCTCTGTTTTCTTGTCTGTGTAGTGCTTGTGTTAGATATGGGAATGAAAGAGAGCCACTTTATTTTGCTACTCTAGTGAAACTTGAATTGTGAAAACTCACTGGTCTTAATGTACTGTCTTTGTATAGAATAAGCCCTTTTGTAATGTTTCTGTGGTATAATAGTAAGAGATGTCTTTTTCTGTCATATTGCTGAGTTAAACAAATGATCAAAACGAGTTATGTGTATCCTGGCTGTGACAAGAATGGACAATAGTTATCACAAAGTCAAAACCATTGAATGTGCTTGCTGGAAGTGAAAGAGACAGCTTGATTTTTCTGCTGACTTGAGAAACCATTTTTGAACTAGTTGAAGTAGATGCATCATAAAGGGCTGAATTGAGAGAAAAGGATTTTAGCTTCAAGCCAGCATTGGGGAAGCCTGACCATCTGCCTGGGATGGCCTGGCATTTTTCTATGAGAGGATGATTAGTGAGGAGGGTGGCTTGGTTTTGGAAACCTACTTCTGCAAGCAATCTATCGATTTCCATCAATGGTCACCTGCCCAAACCATCAGGAATTGGACAAGATCTTAAAAGTGAGAGGAAGGCAGGGTATTCAAGAAGAAGTGCCATGGAGAGGAAGCTGGGACCTCAGCTTCATGGGTATCCCTGTCCCTGGACAGGTTTGCCAGGCTCCTTCAGTCACTTCCAGTTCCCAGCCTTGCATTTGGTCTCTTTAGAAATAAGCTTTTTTTCTTGTCTGTCACATGCTTTAATACATGAAGTGTCTTACTCAGTGGGGAACCATCTTGTATGTAGGTACTTAAATGCTCAAAAATTGAAAGGAAGGAAGGAGAGGAGGGGGTTGTATGCAGCTGATGTTTCCTTTTTTAGTAAGACTATGGCTTGGGAAAGAAGGTGCTCTTAGGCTCTTCCCATTTGCTTGTCACCTGCCATGTATTTGCAGAAGACTATCCTTCCTATGATCTCTTGGCTAAGTTTCTTGTCCATAAATCTGTTTCTGTTTAAGCAATGTAGTTTTAAAAACATAATCTCAAAGTATTGAAAGGAGGGAAGATCATTGACTGAATTGCATAAGGTGCAATTACGTGAGTATTTATTCTGGCATCAGTTAGGCAGCTTGGGGACAGCAACCAGCAGCTGGAGAGGGCTCAGGGAGCAGGAGCCTCTTTGCCCAGCTCAGGGAGCAGGAGCCTCTTTGCCCAACTCAAGGGCAGGCAGTGCAGCAAGTCTGACCACAGCCTTTGCTTTGTGACACAAATACCTGAAGTTCTTAGCTGGTTTCAGTAGAGCCTGTTTTGCATAAACCATTTCTGTTTTCCCATTACTCATATATCCCTTTGTTAATAACATAATGTAAATAATTCTGTGCTGGATTTGGCATTCATTTAAACAGGTGTAACACTAAAGCAGTCATAATTGGTTTCAGTGTTCTCAGCCTTCTCTCCGGCTGTAGTTTCCAAAGGAGATCACTTGTTTTTGCTTTTGAAGGTTTGTTATTAGCATAATTCACCCATCAGTCTGCTGCTTTTCACGTTCATTCACTTTTATAACTTGGTTGGAGACAAGATGAAATGTTTCAGGCTGCATCCTAAAGTTATTCTTCGAGTGGCCAGTGTTTTAGGTGGATGGGATGGGCATTGGCAAGAAGAGGTTTGTGATATTTATAGTCTTCAGGAATCTGTAGAAGTGAAAAAATGCTTATCCTGTTTCTGTATAAATGCCACATCCAAAGCACACCTGTCTTCTGCCATGTGGGCCAGCTAATTGGTTTGTCATCTATTTTCACTGTTCTTAGCTGAAAAACAGGTTTTTTGTTAGGTTTTACAGAAAGCTCTAGAGCTGTTTTAGGGGTTTGTTGCTGTGAAAAATAGCCATGGTTCTGTTTTTTTAAAGGCATTCTCAAGGAATAATTACAATGATTGAGAATGCTTCTTAAATAAAAAAAAAACAGAAGCATTTATGTTTTTCATAGCTACATGTCTCTAAAATGGCTTTGTGGGTTTCTTCACATATTCAGGAAACTTTTAAAAATAAAAAGGAGCAAATCTATCTCTGAGCTTGGCAACAGCTTCAGTTTATATTTCACAAGTATCTGAAAATGGGTTCCTCCCCATTTGCAGACATGGATGCCAAAGTTTTAAACTGACAGTGCAAAGTTTATATTGCAAGCTTTGTAAAGGCACAAAGCAGCATTTTTCTGCTCTGTGCCAATCCTGCACTTATGCATGGCTAGGATGAGGCCTTGTTGCACAGTTAATATTATTATTGTTTATGAATTCCTTGCCTTGTGGTCGTGCAGAACAGCAAGTCGGCATTGTTGAATCAGGAACTGTAGACATGAAAATAGCAAAAAGGTTGCCCCTGCTGCTAAACTTCTGGCAGTATTTTTGTATTCCATTCTTGTCTGTATTAAAACGCAGAATGCAGTGAATGGGCCAGACCCTGAAATCCTTATTTGGTTATTATGAAAAGAGAGAGAAAAGGCTGTGATTCATTAGGAGGGGGATGAATAAGAGACTGCAGAGAAGGTCTGTGCAAGGTGTCTCAGAAGTTCAGTTCCCTTGTCTCATAACCCAGCAACACAAGGGTTGTCTGAGCACAGAGAATTGTGGCTCTGTCAGAAATAATGCATTAAATACTCCTTAGGCTGGGCAAACAGAGGAGTGATGTAAGGAGGTGCCTGCTGCCTGATGTGATATGTCTGAACATGTGTGCACAGGGTTAATGGGAAAGGGAGGCCATAGAGACCTCCAGGTAAATGCATGCCCCTGCAAAGGTGACTTGGGCGGAAAACATTGCATGGGATGCTCCTGAAACCAACTGTTTCAAAAGATTAACTGGGAGATTTTATTTTTTAATGGGAGCACAAAATACCTGGGTTTACCTATTATCTCAAACAAAAGGGATACAGGAGAGGGAACAAAACTCGTTCCAGCATCAGAGCAGTCCCTAAGCGGCAGGTCACTAATCCTGCTTCAGTGTTTTGCCGGGAGCAGCAGGAGTTACAGATGTTTGATTGCATCATCACAGTATAGTCTCTGATGGTGGTGGTTTGGGTTTTTGTAATCCCACGGAAATTATACTTTGGCTTCAATGCTTTGGACTGTCTGGGCATGACTGATCATTATCTGCTCTTCAAGATTAGCTGAAAGTGCTTAGCTAAATGCTCTGAACTTTGTGGCAGAAGAGGATGAATCTGGGGGCCAGGTCTGTGCAAATGTTGCACAAAAAAGGCTGCTGCATTTACTCCTCTGTGCTCCCCATCGTAAATGGGAGAAGATCAGTGCAATGCTCAGCTTGTCTGCTAACTTAACTCATGGCACAGGCCCTACAACCATAGTAGGCAGCATTTTAGCAAATGCCAGAGAGTGTTGCAAATAATATCGGGAGGAATTTTTGTTCCCTTCTCCCGACTTTAGGTGTTAGCTGCTGAATGGGTTGTGCATGCTGGTTTGTGTGGGGGGTGGTTCAGCTGCTCTGCCTTGTGCTCCCCACTCCTCCCTGATCTCGTGTCCCAGAGAATCTCAAAGATAATTTTAGTAAAAGGCTGTTCTGGATGCCCTTTGGCTCATCTGTTTACAAAGTCACAAAGTCTCTTCTCATTATTTTTCAGGGATCAGAGGGGACAAAAGTTTAAATATTAGCTCAGTTATTTAAACCCTGTGGCAATGCCAGTCTGCTTGGCACATAGTGTTGAATCTAGTGATAAGATATTCAGTCAACTGATGACCCTCCCAGCGTTGTAAGAAATATGCTGATTAATTCTCCGTGATGAGGGATAGGAGGGACAAAGCATCTTCTATGTTTTATGACAATTGCTAATCAAAAAATCTGCCAAAAACCTGGAGATCTATGCTATTGCCCTCCAGCACACCCTGATTTCCTGGAGTCTTCTAGAGTATTCCTAGAAAAGCAGTACTGCAGATGAATAACGAAATAAGGAAAGAGTGCTCCGGTAAAGGCTTCGTGCCTGAAAATATTTTGTGGTATCTAATTACACTTTTGTCCACTAGATGGCTTTTCTCCCCCCGCCTGTGACTTGATAGAGCAATTGAAATCAACTGAATGTAATCTATCTAAACTGATATTACTTACAGCTGAATTCAGACATTTGTAACACTTGGGTCAAAATTTTCTATTTGCATACAGCATGCAGGGCCTATATATCCTGTGATGTAAATTTTCCTGCGTGGAGCAAATCTTCCCTATGTTGGCACAGAGAAAAATTCAAGATGTATTAGCAAATTGTTTGCTAGCAAACAATGTTTGCTCATGATATGAAATTATTAAAGACCACGGAGCACATTCTGCAGTTATTAAGTCTTCAACACTGACACTAAAAAAATAATGTAAAATCTTCCAGACTTTGTTTTGATTTGGCTGGGAGTTTTTAGGAATCAGAAACAGAGGAGTTCCTCCCTTTACCCACCCTACCTGTAGTGTAATATTAATTAAGGATGTTTGGAAGCAAATTTAGGTTCTGCAATCATTATAATTAAGTGGCACAGATGGACAGAACTCTGCATTATGTGACTTAAGCCAAATCAAATGGAGTGTCAGAAAAAAAATTGTGTTATTTACTTGAGAAGAGTTTCAGTTTTAGTCATTGAGTCCATCTGACCCCTGCTGACATACTAGCAGAGCTGTGCCTTTACTGTTGACTTAACCACAGGAATAAGATGGCAGTCAAGAGAAGAATACCCAAATTAGTAAAATGTGTGGTATTCAGGTTATGATAAAAATATAAAGATGCATCCCAGCAAACATTTTATTATTAATTTGTAATATTTACTCTCTTAAAAAAAACATAACGTGGTAGAATTAAAAATAATTACCAGGCTGATGTTCATCATTTCACTGGAAGAAAATAAAAGGGAATTGGTACAATTTTATATCAGGAAAATGTTTTCAAGAAACATACCAACAAGTCTGATGTGGGTAAACACACTAGACGTTCACTAGATGAGCAAACCTCTATCATAAGCTGCTCCTGGTGTCTTCCTAAGAAGCTTGGTCCCTTGCTCCCACCAGCACTTGGGATCTGGGGAATTTCTGCAAGGAAGTTACTGCAGGAGCCTGCTTGGAGATGCAGGTCTTCCTTTATAGTTAGTAAGTATTTGTTCAGTGGGAAACTCCCATTTCTATCTGTTGAACAGACCAGGTCTTTTTTTTTTCCTGTCAACTTCTTGATAGTCACGTGAGGAAGAAAGAAGTTGTGTTCTATTTGTTAAGAAAATATTCTCAGTGAGCAATTAATTTGCAGAGACGGTAACTGTGAAGCAAAATGCATTTAATAACAGCATGCTGGGTGCCTCATCCACGGACAGATGAGCACACACCGCTATGTTCAGCAATACAGTTTATATAGTATTTTTGAGTTTTGTTTTCCGTGAAAGAAAGACCCCTTTGACGAACTTCCTGACGACCCTCCTGACGACTCCCTTGACGATCCCCCTAACTCCCCCCCTTCGCCAACTTCCTCCGAGAAGTCGTTTGCATTTACATAGGTTTTGGGAAGGCTTTTGGATTTCGGGAAGGCTTTGCATTTTGTCTGAATCCTAACTTTACTTTCGATGACTTTACCTGTTCTTGGGGGGAGGTCTCTGGTATGTGCTATTTCAGCATATTGTGTGCAAGTCTGCCTGTCTCCAGCCATCAAGTTCCCTGGTTGGGATCCACAATTTTTGGGATCCCTACCTCACAGACTTCTCATTCCGCCTAATATCTTGCTCATAACAAAATTCTCTTCATATTTCTCACAATTTCAGCATCCCTCGCCCTCCTCCTTACTTCTCTGGAAGATGAAGTAAGCAAGCTGTTTCTGTTATTTATCTTTTCTTTCAGCATTCTTTCTTCAGCATCTTTCTCTCCTGTGAATCATTCCAGTGCCCGTTTCTGCACACAGTTTTAGTTTTTGCAAGCTTCAGTTTAGGGGGTTGTTGGGTTTTCCTGTATAGCATGGGTCACTGCTGGAGAATAGGTTGAGACCTTGGTAATCTCCATCAGTAGGTGGTGGCTGGAAGCACTGGAATGGAGGAGCATTTTTCTCTGCAGATTCAGGAAGACAATGTTACTTACACTTTGCCATCAGTTTGAGTTTGGAAAGGCAGTTTTTGCTGCCATGAAGTTTTTTTGGGTGTTTGTTTGTTTTGTTGTTGGTTGGGGTTTTTTGTTGTTAATTTTTTCTTAACAAAAGCTTAGATTCTGTGGGAGTTCGTGTCTCAGACTTGCCAGGGAAATCTTGCAACTGCAAAGCATACGAGTGGATTTTTAAGCCCCATTTGACTAATACCAGAAGGATTAGCATGATATTTTGTTTGATGCCAACACAAGAAAACCATGCTTTAACTGAAGGGTTACATTTACTTGGGTGGTGCTAAGCCCAGGTGATGCAAGTCACCGTGTTAAAAGCCCCGGTATGGTCATGGCCCTGGGTCAGGAGTACTTCATGCTGAGCCACTATTGTGCTACCTGTCAGGAATGAATGGGGCTCACAAGAGAGCTGACATTCTGAGAGCAGGAGGTGTGAAACACTAAATCAAGATTGGTAATCCAGTGCTGGTCAGCTAAGCAGTTTGGTCAGAAAGGATCAGGGGTAACACACAAGCACAGATCTTTGACCCTCTAAGCTACCTTCTGCTTTCAGTTGCATCATAAATACAGTTGCATTGACTTCCCTAGAATTCCTACACCAGGCTTATTCCAGTGCTCTCAAGAGAAGAGTTAAGAGTTAAGAAGGGAGGAGAAAGAGGTGAATGAAACAAAATTGCACACTTCAATTTTATTATGCACACTTTCAACCTTTGGCCTAGAAGAGGATGTTCTTTCTGGCCACTAAGAACTATGAAGCTACAGTGAACAAGCAGTAGCACTTCTGCAGGAGTGCAATAGAGTTGCTGACATGGAAAACATTCCCTAGTATGCAAGTATGTGCATGCTACTGAACATGCAATAGTAGCAATCCTACTTTTTATCTCCACCCTACTCTTATCTAGCTATCAGCTGATCATAGCCAGAAGAGACCATGTGAAATCCTACAAGCCTAACTAGAGTATTCCAGAGATCATAACATTGGGGGGAAAAAAATAAACAGGAGAAAAGCTTTAGCTCAGTTTAAAAATTGTCTGGGAGCTGATGTGTGGAGTTCCTGTCCTTGATGCAGTAGGTATCTGGCACATTGTGAGGACAGAGCTTTTGTCAAGTGCAAAGGTAGTTGGGAAGAGCCAGGTCATGCTACTCTTCAAACTTACTGCAGCAGCAGGTCCAAAAGGCAATATATAATAGCTTAGCACTCAGTCTTACCTGTGCTGATCTTGGGGAACTTTGGATAAGGAAGCACAGATTGACTAAAGTCACCTTTAATCCATTTTCAGTCTTAGCACTGGCCAGCACCAGTTTATTAGAGTTCTGCAGTGCTTGTTCCAAAATATCCCAAACTTGGTCACAGCTGGAGGCAGGCAGGTCATGTACAAACCAGCTACATTAATTCATAGTTCTTATGTGCCACCGTGCACCCCTGTAAAGGCCATGCTGAGGTCCTTTCAACTTCTTCAACAACTCTGCCAGCACTGTGCATTCCTCTCTCCAGGTCAAAGAAAAATGTTTTTTTACCAGCAAGGAAATCTGTAAGAGAGATATTACTAAATCAAACACATCCACTCTGTGAAGGAAATGTAGATTCAATTCCTTTTGTACATTTGAAATGCTGCTGCCAAACCTGTGTAATGAAAGGGAAAACACAGAAAGTTAACAAACAAAAATTGGTAACACCAGAGCAAGATATGCATGTCCTATGTAATAAATGTGGCTCTGCACTGAACATAAAAGTTCAGTGCAAACCATAAGAGGGTTTGCCAAAGTTTTTGTCTGTCTTTTCAACCGAGACACAGGTGTACAATGTTGAAAGTAGCCATCCATGTTTGATCTCAGGTTAACCTCAACAAGGAGTTACTCTGCTGACCTGCCCAAGCACAGCAGCTTGGCCAGGTCTCAGGGCTGATTTAATCTGAATAACCCCAGAGACCCCCCCAACCTTGACACTAGGATTTCAGACACACAGGACTTCTTGTGGCTGCCTTGCAGTATCAGATCAGCCTCATCAACACTATCCACCTTGCTGTTGTCTTTTTTCTTTTAACCCTGCAGAAAGATTACAGCGTTTCTTCTCTGAGTTTGACAGGATCTGGTTTTGCCTACACCCTAATGATCAACCATAAAAAAAATGACTGACACATACCTGTTACAAATTAGCATATGCTGTTAGTTAAGCCTTTCAATGTGTGTTTAATTTTCAGGTAGATGCGTAATTACTCTGTGACCTGTTTAGCATTTGAGACTCATTCCTTTCAAAGACTGGAGGAAAAAAGAGGTTACATCCAAGCTGAAATGAAAAACACAAAAGATTTTTTTTTTCTGTATATTTTAAAAAGATTTCAGAACAAATTTGTTTTCAAAGTAGTTTGCTCTCAATCCTAAAATGACAACTGCCAGAAGCTGGCTGGGAAAAAACAAAAGTTAGCCTGAAAAGTAATAAAACTCACATGACCTGAAATTGTACAATACTGAGACCATTTGTAACCACAGCTAGTTATTTGTCATTCTTGAAAAAATAGTGAAGTGTCTGGGGGTTTTCTTTGTTACAGTTTTTCTTAAAAGGGATTTTCTTTTCATGGGGCAGCAGCAGAAGGGATTTTTGTTGGTTGCTTTTTTGTCAAAGCTTAGTGATAATGAACAAGCAATGTGATTCTGGCAGAAGAGTATCATATCCTATGTTAGAGAATAAATTGTTCCCATGATGATGTACTGAGTGATAACCCTTTTTGGATTTATGGATTTTTCTGTGTATTTGCATAGAAGGTCGTTACAGCACCGTTTTAGCTAATAACAGTAGCACATCATTGCATGTTTCTGCATGTCTTACAACTCCCTGGGCAGGCTATTGATCAGGTAGGTCACTTCCAATGAAGCAGACAGTCGTTCTTGGATGGGAGATATGCCTTTTCTAGTCTACAAGGTGCTGTGTCCTCTCTCTCTTGGCATAGAGCATGGTAACTTCAGAAATTACTTGCTCCTTTCTGGTTAAGATTTCCAGTCTGACACATCACAGGGAAGGCAAGGCAAGGAAGTGCAGCTTTTCAAATGGAGGAAAGTCAGTCCTCTTACTTGCCAGATTTAAAAAAAAAAAAAAAAAAGCAATGCTTGCCCAGCTCTGCTATTTCAGTGTTGATTTCAGTGCTAAAAATTATGCATGCTCATTATGTTAGAGAGTATTTCTCCAGAGAACATATTTTCATTCAGATTCATGTAACTATTGACCAGAAACAAGGTTAAATTGAGCCTGTTTAAAAATTAACCCATTAAAAAAAAATTGCATAACGCAGTAGCACTCTTCAGGCAATCCTTCAGCTTTCTAGCATCAAGTCATCTCTGATGCTGTGCAGGTTGCATTTAAAGGCACTGCATTCCCAGCAGTTTCTATGCCTGTGAAGTACTGTGCTGTTGCTTTAAACCGGTAAATCTCTGATGGTCTCTATATTTTTATAGTGTGGAAACAAGTATGTGCACTCGTTTCTGCATTTATTTTCCTGGACCCCATTTTTAAAAAATATCCCTTTAAATGTGCCCGGTTTTAATTCCATGCTCCTAAAACAGTTCAAGCAAGGGATACAGGAAAATACAGGAAACTGCAACTGCTTTTGGAATCCTCTCTGTCAGAAACACAGCTTCGAGGCTTTGTTTTGTCTGTCGGTGCAGGGGCAGGTGAGGGAAGCACATCAGGAAGCAACGATCCAAAGCTCGTAGTAAATTTAAATCCCATGGTTCAGAATTAGCTGTGATTCCCGCTGTCAGAAACACAGTAGTGAAGTAAAGGTTAGATTTCTCCTACTCTGTTTTCATTCAGGTTAATATTTAAGCCGTGCTGGCGGTTGTGTCCAGGAGAACAGTGGGTGCCTTTTACAGCTATAAATGGTGAGAGGCTGGGTCTGTCTGAGCTCGCCTGTCAGCTGTTTGAGCCCGGCGAGCACCTTGGATGCAGCTGGCCCCATCCCGAGCGCTCTCCTAGCGCGCATCTCCCGCTTGCACCAGCTCCCTCATTGGCCGTAACCATCGCCCTCCTCGCAGCGACTGCTGCTGCTGACAGTGTATCTCTCCTCGGCTGAGATTACTGCGTATGACCTACTTTGAAAATGGTGTGAACCGAGGTTCACAAATCGTCTTGGAAGGGTGCCACGGGGTTGGTGTGCAAACATGCGCGGTCTGGGGAGGCTTCTGGCGGAGCAGAACTGGCTGTCTCTATGTCCTTCCAGATGCAGCACGCATTCCTTTGCCAGGCCGGCTTCACAATCCATCTTTGTACTCTTGAGTGCGACATATTGATTTCCCAGGCAGGCCTGCTAGGTTAGAGAGCCTCTGGCCAATAAGTCCTCCATGCCTTTTTGCTCTCAAAGCAGCTGAAGTAGTAATAAAGATAAATAAAGGGTTTCAGGCTGAGCTGTCAGCTGAAGCCTAGCAGTAGTAGTAGTTGTAGTAAAAGCAGTAGTAGTGGTATCAGAATACAAGTCACAAAGGAGAGCTAAGCAGTGACATTTTATTTACACAGTTGATCTGTTTACTCTAATCCACTCGTTTATAGTGTAATGTAAACTTGCAATTACCAATGCTGCTTTCCCTGCCAGATGAACAGTTTAACCTGTATGTCATTCCAAAATACTGATAAGAAGAGAAAATTCAACAGAAAGGAACAGCCTGGAGAATTGCAGTCTGAAAGCTGTACAGTTCTGGGATTTTTTTCATTTTCTTTTTTTTTTTTTTTTTTTTTTTTTTTTTTTTTTTTTTCTTTGTCTTCCTTATATAAGCTCTTTGCTGCAGAGGAAAGTTTCCACAGACTCAGAAAGATCATATGCAGTTTCAAGTCTACTTGAAAGATAAGGCTTTTTTTTTTTCCCCTCCCCAAGGCTAATATATTACATACCTACTCAGCACAGGGCTGCCTGTTATCTGATAAGATAATTAGCATCAGACATGAGAAGAAGCATATGTACTTTTAAAAGGAGCATTACTGAATGTTCACAGAGAGAGTTAAAGAGCGTGCTTATCACAGCTTTTCCGTGCAGAAGACTTGCGCTAGTATTTGACTTTGGGTCAAGAAGTCCTTTAATGAATTAGCAATGCAAATGTGTTTCACTTTATACATGTGGAATTTAAGTGTTTCGGACAGCCACACTAGAGCACTTTGGGGCTTTTTACAGATTTAACATGGGCCAAGAGTTCTAACTCAGGCATTTTTTTTATTTGTTTTATCCTCTGTAAAGACATCTGGTTTACATGGCTCTCCACCTTGGCTGCAGTTCAATTTCCACTGACTTCCATGAACTCCATTAGGAAACCCAAGTGCAATCCTCTCTTTGCACCAGGACCAGCCTGTGTCTCCTGAACACAGACCTGGATCTCACAGATGGCCTCAGCCAGCTCTCCTGAGGCACGTGACCATGGAGAGCAGCCACCACCTTGAGGAAAGTACACCTCATCCTCCAGCTTGTCCCTCCCCTGCTGATTGACTCACAAGCCCTTAAAGCCATGCTATAGTAGTTTAAAAATTGGGAAAGCTGAGACACAGACCTCTATCATGTCCAGAAGCAGAACAACACTGATGCTTACCCTACCTAATGTGGTCTTTGCCAGTTGCAAAGCTAAAATGATCCATTGTTCCACAGTGGTTTAAGGGGAAGAGGCAGGACTTGAAATGAGAACTTAACATCTGACATTTGTTGTTCCTGTTTGTGAAGCTGCTGGCCCAAAGGCAGGAGCTCCTGTCCGAGAGTGCCTGATGGATCTGCTGCAGCAAAGCCTTCTGGCCTGAGAGTTGTGATAATAAATTCCATAACTGAGCTGACATTTTGGCCTGGCAGGTCTTTCATAAGACTCAGCTGGGAGCAATTATTTAATGAAAAATAGCAATAGATTAATAGTTTGCCCATGAGTTGTTACTTCTAGCATAGAAGGCACTGGTTTGTTTTTAGTGATGGTTGTTTTCTTTTAATAGCATACATGGAGCTTTTGGGGAGATGTGGCAGTGCTCCTCACCTGGGAGTGGGACAGGGACTCTGGAACATGTAGTGTCCTTGTCATTTTCATCATTCTGTGTGACTGTGCAATGTGTGATGGAAACCACTGGAAACTGGAGCCAAAGTGGAGGATTTGTTTCTGGTCCCTGTGACAGGGCTGCTAGCAAAGAAGAGTTTTCAGCCTAACCCAAAGAGGAACCCAGGTTATTGCAGATGGGAGCATCAACTGCACAGGAAAAATTTCTCAAGATGTTTTCCCAATTAATTGCAAAGGAAGAAATGGTCACTGATACAGGAAGGAAGAAAATCCTTCCCACCCCCATAAGTCTCATTAATGTTGGCAAAGATGGAAATATCTGATGCAAGTACTTGTCGGGCTTTGCTCTCTAAGCAATCAGCCATTCTGTCGGAGGAATAGATTGTAAAAGGAACATGGTTGGAGCAGTACAAAGCAGGACAACACATTTCTTTTGTGTTGCCTATGGTTTTAGAAAACATTTTGGATTAACAGAACAGATGAGGGAGACAGAGATGCAACTACTGCCAGGCATGCTCAGCTTTCAGCTTCTGCTCTTCTGTCTGCCCCGACTCTATCCCAGAAATGAGGGAACACTTGAGGAGAAGAACTGAGATGGCCTGTGAGTACCAGCAGCAGAAATGTTGCCTGACAGACATGGACACAAAGTACTACAACACACCTTGCCACTGCCAGACACCTACTCCTCTGACATTGCAGGAGCCTAATATTGCTTTATAAACCTCAGCTGACATTACTCACCTTGTTACATCTCTTGTATGAGGTATCTTATTTCACAGTCTCTGCCGAAACACCCCAGGCACTCAAACTGAATCAGGAGAAGAAACATAACACGGTCTTTCCAGGTTTGAGCAAATGGGTATGGAAACAGAGTATTTTGGGCTTCAGTAAATGGAAGTTACGATCTCCCCCTTTGACTTGAATCTTCTGTCACAGCTAATGTTTGGTCTGGCAAGATTCATTCATAGATTGGTCTTTCAAAGAGTGAGATCCTACAAGCTACCACCCAAACTTTAACACTCCTCTGCTAACCAGGTTGACAAATGCCTCTAGCATCAGCTGTGAGGCAGCCAGTAACTTGATCCCTGTTACTGAGGGGTAGCTCTCAGGGTACCGAGACTGCCCATGTAACTTTGGCTAGTGAAAAATGGTAGTGATGTTTGATACTGTTGATCATCAAATGCTTCTAACCTGTGTGGAGAAGCTGAAGGTCCTTGAAAGCATTCTGTCCTAAGATGAAGCCAGAGGAGTCACAGAGCAGCAGTTGTTTTCCTGTTTCCAAGCTCTATCTCTGGAAGCTAACAAGGCTTCTTCCACACACATGTGAAACCATTGGAGAGCTGAGGAGATCACATGGTGAGCTACATTGCCTGCTTTTCTGTAGACGTTTATCTAGGTTTTTGAGCATATTTGCAAGCATAATAATTGTCTTCCCCTAATTATCTTAGTGATTACCTGAAGTTGACATTGCACTGCAGAGCAAGTGGCCAGAAGTGAACTAGACAAGTCAAAGATATCAGCTGTGTTAAACAGCTGTGTCAGTGTTACTTGGAAGTCACACGTAAACCAAATTGACCATGCTAGCTTAAGACCATCTTATTTTCAAATGCAAAATCAGCTCCTAAATAGATTTAAGCTTAAACCAAAACAGACATGGTTTAACACTGAAATACGAGGATGCCCACTCTGTCTTCCACACCAGTTTAACCAAAATAGATTTTAAATTATGCGTTTAGAAAAACCAGTATAGCTTTTCCTAGCAGTTTAGACCTAGATGATGACTGTAGAAGCAGAGGAGTGCTTTGAAATTCTTCCTTTCATAACTATTCCAATTGCTGAGGGCATTTGTTTGACGTTTGTTGCACCTCTGTTAACTTTTGGGCTTTGGTATTTGCCCACAGAATACGCACAGAAATGAGAAAGCTCCATTTCCATTTCACAAGGACCAGACTGTTGTCTTCGCTCTGGTGAGTGCAGTGCAGCTGCGATGGTCCACATAAAATGATAACTGTGTTTGCAATCACATGCTTGGAAAACTGGAACAAATGGGAGCAGTCTGTCAGTTTACCACATGCACATTGCCATAGGTCTGTTGTTCATAAACGTCTCCTCTTTTTTTTTTTCTCCCTGCTATGCATGGAAGTTCTGCTTCATTGCATAGTTTTCAAATTTGACCCTGGAAGGCTTCCAAGGAAATGGCCTTCACTGTTTCTGAGATTGGGCCATCCTTTATGACCATGATAGCATGTGAGTGCATTTCACAGAAGCATTAAAACTGTCAAGAGAAAGAAGGAAGCTGCTGGATACAGGACTTCCCCAGAAGTTGTATCTAGGCTGAGGAATATCTGCAGTGAAAAGGTGTCTTTAGACATCATCGCTTTCAGAAAATGTCAAACTTCCTCTGTAAGTTACAGAAAGACACAAGTGCATGTGTAACCCCTACAGGATTAATCAAATTCTTTCTCCTATGAGGTGCTAAGGAAAGAAAAGTGGGAGAGATTATTGTTGCTATTTTTACGTGCTTGGGAGCTGCTAAGCGATTATAATAATGGGAGTCATAAATTACTTCACCAATGCATTTGGAGATGAGACAGTGAACTGACTTCTTGAAGGAATACAGGATATGTATTCTGAATGTCTGCAGACACTGCAGGGGAGAGGGCTCAGGCACTGGGAAAAGGAAACTGTATGGATGAAACTGGATTTCTGTTCTGCTGCCCCGCTTTAATTTGTTTGTGGTGCAAGCAAAGCAGGCACCACATTTGCAATCTGCAGATTGGGTGAAAACCTTCACACCTGCTACCTGAAGGAAGGCTCAGCCAAAGAAATTCAAAAGTTTATTCAGTCAGTTCTTTTTTTCTTTTGCTGTTCCCAAAAAAAGAAGCTCATTCATATGCACTTGACAGTGAGAGGTAAATTTTCTGTGCGGCACAAGGTGACTTAACCACATGATTCTCAGGAACAGTAGTGGGAATGCTGCAGCAAAATCCTCATGCCAAGGCATGTGAAAACATCTGTAGATGAATCCACTGCCCCGTGGCAATAGGTATCCTGGTCAATGAATTTTGTTCTGAGTGCTGAAACAAATAAAATCCATGCCACAAATCTCCTGTCTGCAACATTGTGATTCTCTCTCTTTGAGATTCTGTGCAGACTTTTTCCTGGTGCATTGCATTAATATTAAATTAACAACACACTACTCACATGGAACTTACACTCTATAAAAAGCTCACATTATGCTGTAAGCCTTTTATTACAAAATAATAGCAGTCGTGAGGTTAAAGTTTGTTCATACAGTTTTCTATAGAACATCTGTACATTTTTTGTGGAGGATAAAAGCTACATTCCACGTGTAGCTTAGTCATATGAATATAGCTAATGAGTAGTTTATTGAATTTCTTTTTAGATTTTACCATTCACTTATATTCATATAAAGCATGCAAAACATACCAGATTTTTGTAAGTGATGCTTGTTTTCAGAAAGTTTTTCTGTCAGTGTTCTGCAGAGGATATGACCTGATACAAAAAGGACCTATGCCTCTAGGATTTAGCTTGTAGCTAGAGGCATAAATCAGAGATTCTCTGAAGTGGATTGTAATCCATGCTGGAAAGAATAAAGAGAAATCACTAGGTCCATATGGAGCAGGACCTTGAAAAACTTTATGAGGACCACATTCACTGAAACAGTTACCCAGCATCCAAACCATGGAAGCCCACACAGGCTTCAAAACCAAAATATTTCAGGGCTTTTGTGGCCTTCCATGATGCGGAAGCTGGACAGAATTTTTATTGAATCTAGCCCTAAATAAGCAAAAGAATTTTGTAATCAGTGCATGGTTTAACAGGAAGCCAGAAAAATTCTTTTAATATTGGAATGATATGGTGGGAAAGCTTAGCCCTAGACACAGTCCTGGCTGCTGAGCTTGAAAAAAATTTGCCTGCAAGCAAAACTAGCTGGGAGTACAGCAAACTCCTGATTAACCTGAATTGGAAAAGGTATGTATTGGAGTCTCAGGTTTTTACTGCATGTATATATAAGCCATACCTTTTCAAATGCTGACCCTTAACTCCACAGAAATGCTTTCAAGACCTTAAACAGACCCAATCTTTGAATGCTGATGCCTCTTCTCTTTTTCCCATATCGTAGAAGCATTTTCAATTATTGGTAGAGAACTCTGGATACAGCATCAGAGCTCCTAAATGCCATTCCAGGTGTCAAAGAGCAGGGACTGTTAGAAAGCAATATATAGCAATCCTCAGACCTGATTAATCCTCAGCATTAAGCCTTGATCCCAGAACAGTTGCTTGCTGTATTGCTGAAAGTCTTAAAAGTTCTGGTAGAATGGATGTGGAACAGGCAAATAAGTGACCACTGCATGATGGCCTAGATTCTAAAGGGACTACTACATCATTTGTGTTCTGAACCTGAAATTGTCTTAGTGCCATATGAGACTTATGCCATGGCAGAGCCAGCAGGAGGGGCAGGTATTCTAACTGCAATTGTTTTTTCTCTCCTTGAAATTTTATGCTCATGTTTTAGATGCAGAGATTTAGAGAGCATTCAAAAATGTCCAAAGGGACATGAACCAACATCTGAGAGCATTGTTGAGACCTAGATAAGTGGACAGAGCTCATTTGGGGTCTAGATGAGTGGATCTGAGCTCATTCCTTTAGCTTCAGAGCATACCTGTAAGTGATGATGATTTCACCCAGAGCAGCATGTAAGCATTTCAATAAACAGGGTGTGCATTGTGCAGCAAAATCAAAGCTATGAAGTAATAACTACCCTGCAGCTAAATGGATGCTTTTTCCACAGTTGAATCCTTAGAGGGATGATGTAGTTTTTAGTCATTCATTGCCATGTGACTTATTAAAACAATTAACAGGCAAAAGAAGTGGTTATTTTGAGTGGTTTGGCAAAGGCTACGCAGAGTGAAGTTCAAGCAGAGTGAGTTTCTATCTCTGTTGGTAGCAAACCATGTGAAGTGGCCAGGGCTGTGGTTCTCTTCTTAGCTCCCCTTCTAACTCACTGTTTGACCCTGGAAAAGTCTCCTGGACACTTTGGGTTTTCAAGTCGTTATGATGTTGAAACTCGTATCAGCTTCTCTAAAAGATTTGTGGGCTCTCCAGGCAAACCTGGGTCCAGCTCTGGGGTTAAGCCTGATGGGTTTATAATTTGAGCCCTGTGTACACAAGGTTTGAGGTTTTGACATGTAACCAGATGAAACATAATGGTTTCATCTGAGTTTTGCTTTGAATTTTTGGGTTCAGTTGCACTCCTCGTTTGAAAGGAAGGCCTGAAGGTGGTAGAACTAACTGAAGAAATTTCCTACTGAGGTCTTCTAGGAGAAAACCAGATAGTTTCACTTAGTCTGATTTAAAATTAAAGCTCTAGGTGTATAGTTTACTCTGGTTTTTATATTCACTGCAATTGCCTGTACCCTGTTCCAGGAGGAGCATATGAGACACAGGTGCATCACATTTAAAACCTGCACGATGAAAGAGCTGTGCAGATAAACCTGGAAACCTTGTGAGTGATGGCACAGATTTTCCCTTTTTGAATTGCCTTGCCTCTGTTTCTTCCCTGCCAACTGTCTGAACAGCACTGTGCAGATGTAACTTGTGATTTTAACAGTGAGATACCACTCCAGGACTTGCAGGATGGGTCTTTTAGATTTATTGCAGTGATAAGTAGATATTTTGTTAGTCTGGTCACAGCTTCACACAAAATGCACCTCATGTCCATTGTTGAGGTTGCCGTGTTTGGGTCCTACTCTGCTGGACCTGTGCATCTCTCTCTGGCCTCGTAGCTGTGCTCTGGATCTGCAGATCCTTTTGAAGTCTGTAAAGCCAATGAAGCCTGAAATCAGCTCTGGTTTGTCAGTGATTTAAACTCATTTCCAAGCTCTAGTGCTGTGGACACTCCAGCTTATAGCCCAGGCCTTGGCACATAGTTAATGTAGATAGCTAAATAACACAGGCTTAGCGGAAGAGGTTTCTGCAAACAATTGTTATTTTCTTAGGCAACAGATTTCAAGGACATGAAGGCTGGGTGAGTTCTGGGTCACAATTTGTTCAGGCTATATTTGCACCACAAGCATGGAAGCCATCACCAGTGCTAGATATAGCTGGCCACCATGGGCTGTGTCCCAGCACAGATGAGACCCAGGTACTTCCCCTTAGGCTCCCCTGCTGGAGGAACCCTCAGGGGCTGGACTGGCTCAGGCCCATGTCACCACCCTGATTCACACAGCCATTGTGAAAGGGGAAAGGAGGGCAGGACCTTCAGGGCCAGCTGGCTCATGGGGATGTAGCCAGCTGCTCCCCAGCACTCAGGGGGAGACTTCAGAGGGCAGTCTGGCATCGTGTTGTGTAACTTTATTTTAAAGAACTGTGATTTTTATATGGAGCGTTTGTGTGCCAAAAATGCAGCTCTTTTTATTTAGTGAAATATCCTTTGGAAAACTGTAAAATCATGACAGGCTTTCATATTTATTTTACATTCAGCTCAGGATTATAGACGATCAGCTTTAGGGCCTTGTAGGAGCCAAGAGAATATAAAGGTTGTCAGAAAATTGGAGGCTTTATACCAGGCTGTTCTGATTTAACTGGCAGACCATTTAAAGTTACTGAGATCTGGGGAGAAGCAGAGCTTTTTAGAAATGTCAGTCTTCTGAGTGCTGCAGTTTCTGACTGGCACCCACTCTCCAAAGCACTGACCTCAGCACCGACAGGAAAACGGCAGCAGCATCTTTAAGCTATATTTTGTTATTATTGTTCAGAAGTTTTGCCATTTCTGAGTAGATAAGTTTCCCCTGGAGATGTAGTAGCATCTGGGCTTTCTTGCAGCTGAGTTTAAAGCCGCCTGGTTCCCTGAAATGAAATGACAGCTTTTAGTCTTCCACAGGAATGTGTGAATGTATTCAGGTTCATTTATAATACACAGAGAAGAAAATTGATATTAGAGGGGAAAAGAAAAAAGAAAGGAAAGACAAAAAATCTTTGAGGGCTTCATCTGCCTAGGGAAGTAGTATAATACATCCACACACTTCAGTCCACGTGAGCAGAGTAGTAATGGGATACATGCTCACACACACACGCACACAAGCTGGGATCCTTTTCAATCATTTGAATTATTCGTTTGGTCAAAGGTATTTTTCTTAGTTCTAGTAATAAATGCTGAAATCTTCGGTTAGTGCAATATACAAAGATAGGCTTTAATATCACAATGCGGGTTACATCGAACTGTATCCAGTACACAATGGACACATTGTTTCTCTTCTTTTTCTTTTTCTTCTTTTTTTGTTTTTTGTTTTCACAAAAGTATAAAAGAGCATCATGCAACAGACAGCACATTTTAGTCTGAAGTGGAACTGGCAGAAGATTTCAATGGAAAGTTGATTTATTTCAAGGGATTATGGGAGTCTGGGGATAAAGCTGGCACCCAGCCACAGGGAGAGCCCTTGACCTAGAAGCAGGAACAGTTTTCAAAGCTGTACATGTACATAACTTAGCAGAACACTTTAATTTAGTGCAGAGCATAACCTGAATTCCTTCTCTGAGGGAAGATGAAAGAAAGAAATTTTACTTCTTAGTAGGACGTTGGAAGCTGTATCCAAAGCTCTTTGCCTATTTTACATCTTATTCTGCAGCATTGCAGGAAGCAATTGTTTGTGACAAAAGGCCACTTTCTTCCCTGCTTAACTGCTAAAGCAAATTGAGCTGCCACTCATAAAACCAACTGGATACAGAATTAATTTACTTTTCCTGATAGATGGAACAAGTTAACAGACCACTGCAGGTTACTTTTGGAATCAACATATGAAACATAATTTCATTGTCTTTCCTCCCGCCTTCCTCAAGGCCTTAATCGGTAATTATAAAGACTTTAGATCTCCCTAGTGACATCAGCTGGCTAAAAAAATTTGGATCACAGGAATAACATAACCCAGAGCCTGCTTTCAGCAGTGTTGTTCACACTCCAGAGAAGGTAATTCTATACAAAATACTCTTCTGTAACTATGCTCTATTAACTCCAGTGGTAGTTTTCTGTAAGCTTCACATTGGGATTCACATTGTCTGACCTATTCCTTAGTCAGAAGGTACAAAGCATAACAGCAACAAATGAGTCCTTAAAACGATGTTTTGGAGGATTTTGTGAAGACTGTGTATTATATCAAGCACGCCATAATAATTACATTTACTAAAACTTCCTAAGCAATAATAGGCTTCTAGCTTGGCTGCCATTAGAATCAGTCATAAACTTCAGCCACCTAATTAAGTGTTTCATTCTGCAGCTCCTACTCCAGCCAAACGACCACAGGCATCTGTAGGTATCTGACCTGAATCAAGGACTCTGGGTTTGAGCCCTGTGTTTCCAGACAGTGCGTCTGACTGATACTGCAAAACCACAAAATGCCAGATGGTTTCAACATATTACACAGTTCCCTGTATGGGCATCCAGCGACAGTGTGTGCCTTCCTGCAAAATTTCACATGCTGAAACAACTTCTTGCAGTGTGGAGACAACACTGTGTCTGAAAACAAAGATATAACAACATTGGCGTTGCTCAGCCTCTTGTCAACTTCTGGTCTGGGAAAAATTGTCAGCTGTTCTAAAATTAGAAGATAACGTAACGCTGGCTAGAATAGGGCATAGTCTGGGCAGACTTATTTATTATCAGCCTCCTTGTTGAACTTTATTTTATGACCCTTCCGCTGGCTTGGGTGTAGCTTGCATCATGGGCACAAGCTGCCTGTCATGGCATATTTGCACCGTGATTTTGTTGTGTGCATTAAAATGAGACTGATAGATTAATTTCCTTTGTCAGCTATAGCAAGTGGGGCTGAGGAGCTTTCCCACCGCCCAAACTGTGGCTGGGTTGGTTCCCATGTTAGGAGGTTCTTTTGCTACATTACCTAAAACAAACTTCACTGAGACCACCAAGTGCCCTTGAATGCTAAGTAGTCTTCTGGTTTCTTCCTAACTTGCATACAAATACTCTGGATCTTTAGGGAAATGGAAAAGAGCCATGGAGTCAGCTCTGTGCAACAGAGGGAGCCTCCTTCCTCAGTTTATGCATACGTCCTTTTGTCAGGCTCTGGAGGGCAGGCCCGGACCCTTTGCATTTCCTGAGCTAAGTCTTTCAGTGCTGTGAAGGTCTTTAAGCACCCAAACTATGCTTCTGGGTGTGCCCTGAGCTAGCATCAAAACTGTTGGGGTTGCTGCCTGCTTCACTGCTTAATCTGAAAAGGAGAAAGAAGGCAAATTTGGGTCTCAGAGGGGAGCCATTCAGCGAGTCCTGCTTCTTTAACATGCACGGTCAAGACCTAGATAAGGCAGCTTTACCCGTGTGTACCTTCCTTTAGCAGCATTTGAGATCTGATGCCAGGTATCCAAGGAGGTGCAGGCAGTGCAAATACATGAGAGAAAACCAGGCTGTATTTGTCATGCAGAGGAGTGTGAGACTTCTGCCCAGGAGCCCCATGAAATGCAAGGGTGTTAAATGCTGCCTGCAGACAGCTGCCAGAGTCTTTTCTTGAGCATACCTGTTTCTTCCAAAGCCATAAGAATCAAGCCTTGCAAGCCTGATCCTGAACTGCATGACACAAAAAATGTCTCCCAGTGCATGCTGAAGAAAACAATGAACTGCAAGCTCATTTTACCCCTCATGCGGGTCAAAGGCAGTTGATGCACTTGGTAAGGCCTGCTTTGTCTTCACCATCTTTGCCATCACATTCAGGAATTCTTGAGAGGCTACCACTATGGGGCAGGAATCACTGTGCTATGTAACACAGTGTCCATCCCTTTACTCATGCTCCCTCTAAGTTCTCCATGTCTTTTCTGAAGAAGTTTTAGATTTGAGTGTCACAAGAATACTCCAGATGTAGCTGCAGACCTTGTAATCTAGGGTGGTTTCTCTGAGCACATCTTTCTGGAGAACTTGGTATCTGGATTTCTTGAAGAGATGGGGAGAAAGTAGGAATGCATTTTTTTAAGGGTTAAAAAAAAATAATCTGTGTGCATTGAATGCTTTTTGCTGCCAGGTTACCCAGGACAATCTGTAGAGAAAGCTATGCTTGAACTAATTTTCAGATTATATTGTAACTCCCCTCCTTGGCATTAGTGCCAGTAAGTTTGTAATCAAATACATGGCAGCTGCACCATTGGACCAACAAGGTCAGTTTTAATTCACAGCCCTATCTGTGGTTTGATGTGGAAAAAATAATTATGAAATCCCTTGGGAAGGTCTGTCTTGATGTGGCCAGCCACATACTAGTAGTAAGCATTTATATAGCATCTTTTCTACTGATAGAAATTAAGTGGAAGAACAGAAACATTTTCTGTCACTTTTACATAACTGGTTTACTGTGTATTGCTTATAATTACTGTCTTTTGTATCTACCAATTATGGCAAAGAACAAGAGAACTCTAATGACAATAACATTAACTGAATAAAATTTTAGTTACTTTAGTGAATAATTTGTCTTCCTCAACCTGATTTACTAATATCTTGGTTGACATGGCTCCCCATTCTGTGTATTCATTTTGTAGTTAGAGAGGGATTGTTTATAATTTACAGTTTAAGTCTGAGTGCTGTTATTTTGCACTGTCAAAGAGCATCTGTTACAGTAGATAGCTCTTCATATGGTAGTGCCACAAAAAATAAAGCACGCCAGCCATGTTAGCAGCCAGTTTATGAGCACCTGGTGATGTTCAGCTGTGTAAAGGTGAATTTCTTCGGAAAGGGCAGAAAATAGAATTGCATAAGTGAACTCTGTGCAGCCATCTACAGTGGGGTGAAGTTGTGTAGGACTCATTAACACCAGCTGTGTGATCCAGGTTCAACACTGGTTCTCTGGGTGGGGTAAAATCCAGGCTAAAATTTGTTCGTAGGCATTTGATTGTTACCTGGTTATCACTACAGACTTCCTAGGGGTTTAACCACAAGTTTTCCAGAAGACAGCCTACATACTTTCTGATTCTATAAGTAGACTGTAACTAGAAGATCTGACTTAGCTATAACCATACACAGGCAAATTTGAGCATAGCTTTCATGGCTGGCTTTGCCAGCTTGACAGGACCAAGTAACTTCATAGCATATTAGAGTTAATGTTGTTTGCCTTGTGACAAAGCCTCAAACCTCTTCAATGAACCCTAGCAAGAGACCTGTCATATTTAAGGCTGATTATGAAGATGTACTTCTTTTACACTTGATTATAAGTCTATTTCTCTCTGCTTGTTTGCCTGCAGAGAACAGTAAAAGCAATAGTTTATAAGTCTTCTTTTCACTGCACCTTGGTGAAAGTAGGCAAGGGTTCTTGATGGCACAGCTGACACCAGACAGCTCTTGTCTCATTTGCCCAAATGGTACTGTACAAGATTTTACCACTACTGATAAGATCATAACCCTTGTTCAGTCATGCTACAGCTTGAACTCATAGATCATACCATCACCATGAGTATTTATGCCTCTTTCTAAAGAAATATTAGTTGTGTCTTCATAGATCAAATCAAATCATATATTGCTTAAAAGTGGATAACTGTGTTCACTATGGACTTCCTGTGTACCTAAAATTGCAGCCTAGCCAGCCTTAAGGAGCCTTTTTTTGGGGGGGGATAAAGCTGTTCACCTAAAGTCGAGAGTACTAGTAATGCATGTTGATCTCAGCTGTGGTTCTGGATCACCATAATTTTAAGAAATCAGGTCTTATGTTACCTGTTAGAGACCATACAGCTAGTCAGTGATGCATGTTGCACCTTTTTAAAGCTATTCCTAGGCTCACAAAAGTATGAGGTTTAAAAGAACATGAAAAAATGTCTTCAAATGTAAAACTGTTTCAATAACAGAGTTGCACTTTGCTAGTTATGTCAAGAATTTATTGTTCCATTCTGCCTTGCATTTTCCTCGATCTATTTTTAAGTGATTGCAAACTTTGTTAAAATTCAAATTCCACAATCTTCCCTGCCACCAGAAGTGTCCCTTTGCCTTGGACTTCACATTTTGAGAAGCCGCTTTCTTTTGTGTTACTAAAATGCCAAGATTTTAATGGAATGCTTTATTAGGTTTCCAAATGTTTCTGGCCAATAACAAGCAAAGTTCAGCTCAGTAGTTTTAATCTCAGAAACATCAAATTGGTTTTCCCTGCATGTGAGAAGAGCCATGCAGCTTTTAAGAAGATTAAGGCTATAAATTCTAACGTTACAGGGGCCAATGCTTTCATAGTCCAGATCAGGATGGGTTATTTTATGGAAGTTTTTCCTCATGTGAATTTCCAATATTATTGGTAGCCTTGAGTTTTGACTGGGTTTCCACCACCCCTGCATCCTGCTGTGTACTAAGGTATGCTATTTGTAGAAGGTGAATATATTGCTTTTTCCTTTATTATGCCTCTCTGCTTTATTTTAATGTTAAGAGGCAAATTATATCATTTTCATTATCAGTGCAGCTCAGAAAACCATCTGTTACTCAAAGACATCAGGATCAGCAGTCAGCCACCCTCAAAATAAGCAGCTGTAAATCTAGAGTGCCTATACTTTCTAAATGCAGAGAGGCTTTTACATTAATCTCCTGGACTTGCTGAGTAGCTGGTACAGTGCCCAAACACTAGTAAACTCAATTAGTAAAAATAGGCACGATGTGGCAGTTCAATATATGGCATTTTAGCATGTGTGCTTCAAGACA